>CABHPH010151668.1:0-55316 GCA_902168325.1 Peromyscus nudipes
CACACACACACACACACACACACACACACACACACACTAAAGACCATCATCATCCACAAGAAAATAACAGGAATCAACAACTAAATGCACCTAAGAAGCAAACTGGTATAGACTTTTTAATACCAGAAAAAGATAGACTTTAAACAAAAACTAATCAAAAGCATTAGAAAGGCCACTGTATACTCATAAAAGAAAAAATTCACAGAAATACCATTTCTATTCTTAACATCTATGCCCCAAAGGTTGGTCACCAAGTTTGTAAAAGAAACACCGATACT
This sequence comes from Peromyscus nudipes, assembly GCA_902168325.1. Classification (NCBI taxonomy): domain Eukaryota; kingdom Metazoa; phylum Chordata; class Mammalia; order Rodentia; family Cricetidae; genus Peromyscus; species Peromyscus nudipes. The sequence continues at coordinate 279 of CABHPH010151668.1, forward strand.
ACTTAAATTATATAATAACACACAGACATTGACAGTGGGAGATGTCAATATTACATTGCTATCAATATACAGGTCATCTAGACAAAATCTAAAGCCAAAAAGACTGGAACTAACAGGTGTTGAAAACCAAATGTACCTAACACCAAAGAATATACCTTCTTCTCTGTGCATCATGGTACATTCTCCAAAATTCACCACATTATTGGAAACAAAGCAAGTCTCAACAGATACAGGAAAATTAAAATAACTTCCTGCATCATATCAGATTATTATAAATTAAAGCAAGATATAAACATCAACAGCAGTAACAGAAATCTTACAAACTTATGGAAACAGAACAACTCTCTAGAGAATGAAAAGTAGGTTGGGACAGAAATAAAAAAAATAGTGACATCCTAGACTTCACTGAAAATTGATACACTGAATACCCAATATTGTGGGACACTAAGAAAAAGTAGTTTTAAGAGGCAAGTTCATAGATTTAAGTGTCTAGCTAAAACTACTGGAGACATCTCACTCTGGCAATTTACTGCACACCTGAAGCCTGCAGAAATAAAAAGAAATAATGTCACCTATGAGGAGTAGACAGAAATATATAATCAAACTGATTGTTGAAATCAATAAAATAAAAAGTGAATTGCTGTGGAATGGTCTGTATGTCAAATGTGTTGCTCTTATTGGTCAATAAATAAAACACTGATTGGCCATTAGCCAGGCAGGAAGTATAGGCAGGACTAACAGAGAGGAGAATTGAGAGAACAGGAAGGTGGAGGTAGTCACTGCCAGCTGTCACCATGATAAGCAACATGTAAAGATGCCAGTAAGCCACGAGCCAAGTGGCAAGGTATAGATTTATAAAAATGGATTAATTTAAGATGTAAGAACAAGATAGCTAGAAGCCTGAGCCATTAGGCCAAACAGTTTAAATAATATAAGCGTCTGTGTGTTTATTTTATAAGTGGGCTGTTGGACTGCTGGGGCTTGGCGGGACCCGGAGAGAAAACTCTCCAGCTACAGTGAATAATACAAATTATCAGTGAAGCAAAGAGTTGATTCTTGAGGAAACTCAACAAGATAAACAAATCCCTTTTCACACTAACTAAAAGAAACAGAGACAAAATTTAGATTTAAAAATAAATGATAAATGTAAAGGGGCAAACCATAGCTACTGAGGAAACTTATAGAATCATAAAAACGTATTTTAAAATCTATACTCATCCAAATTGGAAAATCTAAAATAAATGGATAATTTTCTCGATAATTCTCCATACTAAACTTAACTCAAGATCAGATATAAAATAGATATAAATTTTAATTATACCCATAACACCAGTGAAATAGAAATAGTCATTATAAATCTCCCAAGGGAAGGGTAGAAGCCCATAGTCATATAGTTTTGTGAAGAACTGAACTAGATGTTCAAAGATGAGTTAACATGAATTCTTCTCAAATTCTTTCACAAGTCAGAAAAAAAAGGAATATTGCCTAATTCATCTTGTGAGGTAGAGTTACCCTGTACCCAAATGACAAGGACCCAATAAACAGAGAACAGCTGACTAATTTCCCTTTTGATAATCAATGCAATCGTACTCAAGAAAATAATTGTAAAACGAATGTAATATCTTATTAAAATTACCATCCCAGAGATGCACAGATGGTTCAATATATAAAAATCAAATTATATATTAGCCATGTAAACAAACTGAAAGGAAAAATGAAGAGCACATGATCATGTCATTAAACAAGAAAAGTCTTAGATAAAATTCAACATCTCTTCATCACAAAATTCCTAGAGGCGATAGGGATGTAAGGGTGAATGCAGTTTACAGAAAAGTCCATAGCCAACATTAAAATTTAGCAACGCTGACATTTTTATAATGAGTATTTTTTGCTTCCATTTAAATTTTTTTAAGTACACTCAAATATTTTAGTTGTAAAAGTAGAAAATCGTGGTTAAGATGAGAGTCCCACATTACAGTGAGACTAAGTAGCTTAAAATTATCAAATAAATTAACGAGCATGTAGGACTTGTGGGGCTTCCCATGAATGTTTCTAGTGAGAGTAGAAACTTAGAGCCCCATAGTGGTAGGCACATACAGCTAATTTAGTCACTAAATGTAGGAGTATTCTTCTGGTCCATCAAAGGACTTTCTGAAAGTATCTAAGTCAGCACAGCACATAGACACTTGCCTGCCCTTGTGGATTTTAGTATTAAGAAGAATATTAAAGATAAGGATCTACCAAGATGCCCCTCAACATATGAGGAAATAAAGAAAACTTTTCATCTAAATTTTGTGGTTTTATTTTTATATGTACAAAGATTCATTATGGCTATTTACAATGCACTCTTAGAGTTTTGAAAGTTTCATTCCATGATTTACCACACTTAAATATACAGTTATTTTTAACTAAATCTTATGCACCGATTTTAGAGAAGTTTAAATAAATAACTCCTATATAATTTATAAATGATTGAAACCAGTGATGTAATTAAAAAATAAGATTACTGGGTAGAAAAATCTCTTAGTTATATTGGAATTCTGATGAAAGCTTCACAGAATTTATGTACAAATAAAGCAGTTGTCCTCAACCTGGAAGAATTAAATGATGTCACTAGCAGAAATTGGGGATGGAGTAGGTGGTCATCATGTTAACTAAACAGACAGACCCTGGAAATTCAAATTTTTCACAGACTCTAGATGTAGCATAATTAGTGTGTGTTTGCATTTTTTTTGTGTGTGTGTTGTGTGTGTATGTGTGTGTGCGCACATGTGTATGTTTCTCCATGTGTGTCCATGTGTTTGCTTGCATATATAAACATATTTTTGCCCCATGAAATAAGGAGAGGTATTATTTGAGAACTGAAGACCTGAAGGAGTTGGGCATGGTCTACGATCTGAAGCCAGTATGAAGATACTATCACACCTGTCTCATGAACTGAACAAGCATACAAAAGTCACAAAATGAAAAGGAAGCTGTTTGAACTGAGGAATGGAATCACTAGTAAGATGAGCAACAGACATGGGTGACAGAAGAGCAAATATTGACAAAGGACATGCTACACATGTGTGAATTGCCCAAATAAAACCTTCTATGCTGTATACTAATTAAAAATAATTATCCAAATGAAACAAATCTCCCCACTATGCTGAATCTGAACCACTGGAATTTTTATTTTCATTCTCCTTGAATGCTTAATTTTATCTGCTTTGCTTTGAAAGAATCTGTGTGTCGCATTCCTCTATTTCTACATCTTAGGCCCACAGGGTAACTCATCACAAAACAAGAGGTCATACATTTTTTAAATGTTTATTATTAAATGTACAATAAGATTGAGAAAAGAATAGTAGTCCTGTTTGCCCCATCTCAAATTTTTTTGACATTCGTAAAACAACATTTTCATCTCAAATATTAAATATCACCACCAACAGCAAAGACTTGCCCTACATTTGTCCTATATTCTCCGTAGTCCATATCCACTGAGAGAGGCCCTTCATCCCATACTCAGCAGAACATTATCACAGTGGCAGTGCAGGTCCCAGAATGCAAGTGAAGTAGATGAGTAGGAAAATTGTATGAGAAGAATTTGTACATAAAACACAAGGTCACTTCCCAGGTTCTATTTGCTGCTAACATACTCAATAAGACTTCTTTGCAGCCACTACTGGATTATAAAATGAGCAACAACAATATAGGAAACCACAGATAAATAAGAAAAAAAATGGGTCAACACATGGTATTGATCTGTGAGAACTGAGGATCATGGAAGATGATCTTGGTTTAGAAATCAAAATTCAACTTATCTTCTCATTAAAAATGATTGGTTTGGAGGAGGAGTGATAAGTCTTATATAGTATATGAAATGAAGCACACAGGTATGGTGTTCTTTCTGGAGCTCTTTGAATATTTAAAAATCAAAATTTAATTTGTAAATGAACTGTGGTTCTTTGATGAGCTGGATAGTTTTGGAAGAGCAGTATTCAGGAAATTAAATGATTTGGAGTGATTTTTGGTTTTCAAGACAATGGAATCACAGGCTTTGGTTAGATAATCTATACATGCCACTGGTACAGACCAGGCCCTACTGTGAATGCCATGTATAACTCAATTGCTCTAAACATGAAGCTGCTTTTCCATGACATGGACTTTGTGATGCAATCCCATGAATTATTACTTTGTGAGTCATCCTGAACCAATAATGCATGTCTCACTGTGGGCAATCTAACAACATCCACTGACATCATTTGCTGTGGGATGTCTTTCCATATGCTGTGAATATGTGTTGCTCTGATTGGTTGATAAATAAAACTGTTTGGTCAATGGTGAGGCAGAGTAAGGTTAGGCGGTATTTTCCAACTGGAGAGAGAGGAAGAATAAAGACAGAAGTACAGAAGATGCCAGCTGCCACCAAAGGAACAACAACATGCCAGCAGACCAGTAGGCCATGGAACATGTGGCAAAATAACTATTAAGAATTATGGGTTAATTTAAGTGTAAGAGCTAGTTAGTAATAAGCCTGAGCTAATGGCCAAGCAGTTTTATAATTAATATAAACATCTGAATGATTATTTTATAAGTGGCTATGGGACTGTGGGGCCTGGGCGGGACTGGAGAAAACTGGCTACAATCATTTGTAAAGCTGTTAACATTAACAGATTACTGAGGCAGTCAAGGGAACAAATTTCCCCAAAATGTCATCTTCCCTGGGGTATTAATTTCCAAAAAGATGAATGATGTCATGAAACTAGCTGAACTATCATCCTATATATTTATCATCCAAATTATATATCACAGATGGTGGACAGCAGATGAAGAGCCCCAGGGAAGAAGTTTTAAAGTGTTCTCAATGGGTGAGGAAACAACTGCACACACAAAAAAATGGAATCATGAATACACAAGAAGCCTCTTATTTGGCTACAGAAATAAAAGCAGGTGGAGATATCCCAGTGCCCATTTAATGTTCTGATGAGCATGGATGTCACAACTCAAATTTCCCAGGATTAGAGTAGAAAAAAATGTTCACTTCAATTTTGCTCTTCTTGCTACTGAACATTCTACTTCATGTGGCAAGTTTCATTCATCCCAGGTGCTTTTGGACAATGAAGCAGAGTGAAGACAAGGATGGAATATTTGAGTCATGTGCCTTCATACTCGATATAGTGCATGGACCACTGGAGATAACGGATTTGATACAACCTTTCAAAGAAGGGTAAGTGCCTTGTACTTTCTATGTAAATGTCATGAATATTTAATGAGGGATCAAGAGGATGCAATCAGAGCAATGCCTTGAATCTTCTGCCCTGTTCTCCCAACCTGCACACCATTAAGCAACCCCAAATCCATTAGAGATCCAATGACATTTCTACTTTTAATTTTTCCAGAAAGTGTTTTGTTTTTCTCCCAGTTACCCTCAAACTTCCAAGCCTGGATGCTGAATGAAGAAAGGACACTATACATTGCTCCATCACATCCAGTCTGCCTCTTCACAGTTTCCATATCACAGTATCAGGTGATGTCTTATCAAAAGAAACCTCATTCTATTTCAATGAATGTCACTCTGAGTGGGTACAAGTAAATGGCCATAAAGTAGAGTCAGCTGATGGACATGCTATCAATGTGTAGTTCCTAACACATTGCTTGGACAAATAATATTTGTGACACACTAGCTGCAGAGAACATTCACTTAGATATTCAGTTACTCTCTCTGATGCTCTGCATGTGGTCACACTGTGCCTTCTAAAGATGCATCAAGGATGGAAGTAGGAAACCTGTCCACTGTGAACTTCATATGTGTTCCTGTTTCTCCATACTTCACTTATATACCTGTACATTCACTGGCCTTTAATTTCAAAGTTCATTTATTCACTCTTTCATTAGAGCAAAGAAGGATTGTGTGAACTGTAAATGATATGTTTGCATTCTTTGAGAACTGAGGCTGTCCCTAATAGTGGTGACTGCTTACTTCCCTTATCATTTGCCTGAAAGACAGCTGTTGCATGTGATAGTTGGCAACAACTGATAATAGCGATAGAGGTGTTACCTACTAGCTCACCTTTGCCATTAATCAAGAAGCATGTGTCTTCTCTCTATATATGTCTAAGCTGTTTATTCTCTGACACTTACATCACATTTATCTTTTGTTTCCCTTTAAGTAATTTTATTCATTATATCTGCATATTTTACCAATTTTTGCACTACATACATTTTGGTTTCATATATATTTGATCTTTATGGATTAGATGGTATGAAATGACCAGGAGTCATTATTCTTCCCATAAACATAAAACAATATGGTATTATTCTCTTCCACCTGATCTGTTACCCATTTTGATTGCATAAAACTCCATAAACTTTTCCATATATTTTGCATTTTAGAGTCTTATATTTTACAAACATGTAATACTGGTACATACAAATCCCAGTAGGATACTGGTCTTGTGTTAGTGTAACTAGAAAGGTCATCAAATGATGTTTTTTTTAGAATTGGATATACCCAGTATGAATATATAACATGGCAGTGTAAACATAAAATAGGTGAACAATACTTAGGAGGTAGTACATGCCATTAATCTCTGCACTCAGGACCTAGAGAAATGTATTCCCATGCATTTGAGGTCAGTTTAGTCTACAACTGGAATCTATTCCCTATTTATGGCCTAACTAAGCATTAATACTATCCATACCCACAGATGAATACAGACATACATCTTTACCAAATACATCTCTGGTATTTGAAATTATTTAAAAATAAATCCTTAAAAAAGATTTTATGGCCACAAAAGATAAACCAGAAAGAAAAAAAAGATGCAGATGAACAGTATGGCATATGTTAGCTATATTGCCCACCTGTTTTTAAGAATTGTAAGTACAAGAGTTAAACGTAGCCTAGACAATTTTGCATACATCTGACATTTATGACTGCCTTACCCAATTCAGTTAGTTTTATAAGAAAATACCATAATCTCAATGGCTCACACATCACATGATCAAGTTTACTGTTTGGTCAAAGCCTGTGGTCTTGTTTTTACCTTCTGAGCAAGCACTCAAAAACCAGAGATGGACAAGGCTCTCTGTGGGAGATGCTGATGGCTCATCTTATTTATAGAAACTGTATTCTCATGAACCTTTAAATGTTTTTGTAAGCTTCCATTTTCTTATGTCATCTCAACATCCCAACACAGAAAAATTTGTTTCAATCTTTAGGAGTGGTTAGGAATACCATCCATTACAGCACAGTCCTTGTATTGATTACACATGATTATCTGTAAATCTCTGTCCCTATTAACCCTTGTAACCTTTTACAGAGGAGGAGATGACAACAATCAGTTTGCACTGGCCTTAGCTTTTTCAGTGGATCAAGTCAACAGGAACCCTGATCTTTTACCGAATATGTCTTTAACATTTGGATATCTAACAAATAGGTATAAGTTCATGTCACAATCCTACGATATCATTCAATCTTCTGTAAAACATCACTATAATGCACCTAATTATAAGTGTTTTGAAACGAACTTGTGTTCAGTGGTGCTTTCAGGACCTAACTGGGCAGATTCTTTATTAGTTGGGAAAGCAATGGACCTCTACCATTCTCAGCAGGTAAGATTTTGTGTGGTAGTTTTGCAAGAAATCCTGTCTCTATTGGTGCCATTCCAAGATGCTAAGAGTGTAAGGGAGAAACTGCCTTACACCTATGTCAAACTGCATAGTTCAAGGGTACTATTCAGAGATTTTATGGACCTTTCATTTTTCCCTTTTTAAAGTAAAGATAAGAGAATAGGTTAAAGGTAAGGGGATATTTAAGAACTCTTTGCAGAAAAGTGTGTTTAACAAATTATTTTAGTGCATGGTAACTCATGATCCTCCCTATGTCCCAGGTTGTTCAACTTACCTTTGGACCTTTCCATCCTATCCTGAGTGATCATGAACAATTTCCTTATTTGTATCAGATGGCCCCCAAGGACACATCTCTAGCCCTGGGCATGATCTCCCTCATAATTCACTTCAGCTGGAACTGGATTGGGCTGACCATCTCAGACAATGATCATGGTATCCAGTTTCTCTCATATTTGAGAAGAGAGATGGAAGAAAATATGATCTGCTTTGCCTTTGTGAACATGATTCCAGTCAACATGCATTTATACATGTCAAGAGCTGAAATGTATTATAACAGAATCATGACATCATCCACAAATGTTGTTATCATTTATGGTGACACAGACAGAACTCTAGCTTTGAGCTTTAGAAGGTGGAAATCTCTAGGTATACAGAAAATATGGGTCACCACCTCACAGTGGGATGTCATTGCAAGTAAGAGCGACTTCACACTTGACTCATCTCACAGGACTCTAGCTTTTGCACACCACCATGCTGAGATTTCTGGATTTAAAAATTTCCTCCATACCTTGAGCCCTCTAACCTCAAATGAATATCTGGCAAGTCTGGAGTGGATGAACTTTAACTGTGAAGTCTCAGTTTCTAATTTTAAGACACTGAAGAATTGCTCATCTAATGCTTCATTGGAATGGTTAATATTACGGACTTTTGACATGGCTTTTAATGATAACAATTATGATATATATGATGCAGTGCATATCGTGGCTCATTTCTACCAGGAGATGCTTTTTCAGACAATGGATAATGTGAAAGGATATCAATTTAATTGTTTGAAGGTAGTGTCTCTTAAATTGGATAATTGGTGCCATCAATGTCAGAATCTTTAATAGTCTCTCTGATGCCCCATTCTATTTGGTTGGGAAATATTTTACCAAATATACAGATTTCTCAACAGTTTTCCTCCTGAGAGAGTAAATCTAGAGGTTTGTATAAATCTCAAATACAAATGTAGTGGAGTGGGACACACAATTATCAAGGAAAATCAGTTATTTTGTTATGGTGCACCTGAATATCATCACCCCTGTTCTAATATTGGAAACATGGATGTTCTTCCTCATTAATCCTCTACATGATGGGAAGATAAGCTTTTCTAATTAATTGTCAAATATGTGTTAATCAGTGTAGTGGATGGTTTTCTAAAGTGTTATTAGCTGATTTTGCCTCGAATCTAGGCTCTGGAAAACACACAGAAAATAATGCTAGGTTTATGTTGAGTACATACATGTGTATCTATATGTGTGGATGTATGGCAATCATTGTTTATGTGTATATTTGTTTTTGTTTCTGTGTATCTGGGTGTATATCTGTGTTGATGTGAATATATGTTTCTGTCTATCTGTGTATCTGTCTATTTGTAGAACTTAGCGTTAATTTGACTTACATCAATGTTTTTTCTGTAGGTGTATGTTTTTGTGTGTATCTTCCTTTTTGTATTTGTCAGTGCATGTGTAAACATGTGTCCATGTGTGTGATTTGTGTGTATTTTTGGATTAGATTCCACATATGTATATCTGTGTTTCAGTGTATCTGTACGTATTTGTGTGTGTGTGTGTGTTTGTGTGTGTTTGTGTGTGTGTGTGTGTGTGTGTCTGTCTGTCTGTCTTTGGATTTGAGCATAAATTTGTCTTCATCAGTGTTTCCCTGTGTGTTTGTATCTGTATATATCTATGAATTTGTGAGTGTGTGTGGGGGCCTGTGTATATTTTTTTGTGGGTTTCTGTTTCTGTTTGGGGTGCGTAAGTGTGTCTTTGTGTGCCTCTGTGTTCACATTTGTGTCTTGGCTTACATGTGTATGTATGAGTAAATAGTATGTGGCTGTATTATGTATGTATCTCTGTATGGATATGAGTGTGTGTGTGTCTATAAGTGGGTGCATATTTGATATTTATGTTTGGTGTCTGTATGTATGTCTGTGTATGTGTTTGGTAGTTTCCACTGAGAGAATTAAAATTCTAGGGGCATTATAATTTTATTAATCTACTTACTTTTGTTGAGATTTCTCAATTTTGCACCTTTAATAAATTTGTATTTATGATAAAATTAGAATACATTTTGTGACTTCAAGGAAGGGCACAAACACTGACTTTCTTTCAGGGGCACTCCATTCTTAGGAAGATCCACTTCATCTATACTGTTGGCGACAAAGTGAATATGAAACAAAAAGATAAAATGCAGGCAGAGTATGACATTTTCCAGATTTGGAATTTCCCCAATGGTCTTGGACTTAAGGTGAAGATTGGAAAGTTTAGCCCATATTTTCCACATGGTCAACAGCTCCATTTACATGAAGACATTATAGAATGGGCCACAGGAAGTAGAGAGGTGGGTCTGACCTAACTGTTCTGATTTCCATTGCAAACCAATAACACTGTGAATTGTTTCCTTTTGTGCTTTCTTGTAACTTACTGAAATGAAATAGATTGTTACATTAAGAACCATTCTTTAGCCTCCTTTATTATGGGTCTCCTTTTCACTTTTGGATGTGATGTTTTACTAAATCTTTGAGGATTTCAGACATGCATACATTGAATTTTTATCATACAAGAACATGTTTCTGTCCTTTAATATAAATATAACGTTGCTTGTTAACACTGTTTAATATTATTTCCAGTAAAGTATGCAAAATTCTCTTATTACCACTCTGATTACTACACAATGATTTTCCTCTTTTCTGTTGAACTTTGTCACCAGTGCTGAAAGACTGAGGCTAATTTTAAATAAGAAGTAAATTATACATAAGCAAATCATTATTTTTTATTACAAAATTTGTTTTAAGCCTTTTAGCAACAGATCCTAAATTGTCAACATCTCTAGCCATACATAAACATAACATTTTTTGTGAAACATTTATGTACAATATGAATTATATAACTTTTTTTCACTCTTTCTTTTTCTTTTCTGTGGGTATGAGTGTTTTGTCTGCATGTACATCTGCACAACACTGGATTGTGTGGTGCTTATGGATACCAAAACAGTGACTTGGTTCTCTGGGAACTGGAGATAACTTAGTTGTCACAAAATACCACAAAATGGGTACCAGAAATCAAACTTGAAGCCTGTTCATGAGCAGCAATAGTTATTGACAGCTGAGCCATTTTTCCAGCCCTGAAACTTATCCTGTAAAAGAAATTGTGAGCTAGAGGAACATTTCTTGGTCCCATTAATTCTTTCATAGTTCACTGAAACAAACAAGGGTGTGTTTAGTTTATTATCTGTGCATCAGGAGGTATTTGAAGTAAAAACATTGGCTTTTGAAAATTTATAAAGGATATATTCCATTGTGGGTCATAGGTATGTTATAGGTATCTATTCTGATATGGATGGTTTTAAGGTATCCAGTTTAAACTTTCCAATTATAACGTGGCTTGAATTTTAAAGGAGTTAACTTCAGGAAAGTCTTAAAGTTTGATCTGAAGTTATATCTCAGGGACCTCAGACAGTATGAATTTTAAAATTAATATTCTTTTTCTGAGTGATGAAGAGAGTAATTCTCATGAAAGTATGTGGTTGCCCTTGTATCTGATGAATAAGTGTTCAGAATTGAAACCTCACATTGATGAATTTTTCTTGTGATGAATATATAATGTCCTTCTCAATATCTTTTGATTAGTTTTATTTTGAAATCTAGTTTTCAGACATTAGGATAGCTACACCAGCTTGCTTCTTAAGTCCATTTGACTAGAAAGACTTTTCCCAGCCCATTACGCTGAGATAGTATCTGTCTTTGATGTTGAGGTATGTTTCTTGCATGCAGCAAAAGGATGGATCCTTTTTTGTATCCATTCTGTTAGCCTGTGTCTTTTTATAGGAAAATTGAGTCCATTGATATTAAACAATATTAATTTTTTTTCCTGTTATTTTTTGGTGGTAGTGTTGTGTGCTTCTCTTTTTGGGGATTTGTTGGTGTAGGATTATCTATTGCTTGTGTTTTCCTGGGTGCATCTAAAATCTTCAGGTTGTATTTTTCCTTCTAGTGCTTTCTGTAGGGCTGGATTTATGGAGATTTATTTTTTGTATCTGGTTTTGTCATGGAATATCTTGTTCATTCTGTCTATAGCGATAGAGAGTTTTGCTGGGTATGGTAGTCTGGGCTGGCATTGATGGTCTCTTAGTGTCTGCATAACATCTGTCTAGGACCTCAGCCTTTCAGAGTCTCCATTGAGAATTTGGATGTTATTCTGATGGCTCTGCCTTTATGTGTTACTTGGTATTTTTTCTTTGCAGCTTTTAATATTTTTTCTTTATTCCGCATGTTTAGAGGTTTGATTATTAAGTGTCCGTGGGACATTTTTTTTGGTCCAGTCTATTCAGTGTTCTGTAAGCTTCTTGTGTCTTTATAGGCATTTCCTTCTCTAGGATGGGAAAGTTTTCTTCTATGATTTTGTTGAATATATTTTCTGTGCCTTTGGGCTGCTGTTCTTCTTCTTCTATCAATATTGTTCTTATGTTTTGTCTTTTCATGGTTTCCCAGATTTCCTGAAGGTTTTGTGTTATGACTTTGTTGGCTTTAATGTTTTCTTTGACTGCTGAATCTATTTCCTCTATTGTATCTTCTATGCTAGAGAGTCTCTCTTCCATTTCTTGCATTGGTTTGCTTATGCTTGCATCTATACTTCTTGTAAATTCCCTCAGATTTTGATTTCCAGCATTCCCTCACTTCGTGTCTTCTTTGTTGCTCTATTTCAGTTTTGAAGTCTTGCACCATTTCCTTCCCATGTTTGGTCGCTTTTTCTTGGTTTTATTGGCTTTCTTTAAGGGATTTTTTTATTTTTCCAATTTTTTGTTTCTCTTTTCCTTGATTCCTTTAAGGGAATTTTTTATTTCCTCTTTAAAGTCCTTTATCATCATCTTAAAATCATTTTGAAGGTAGTTTTCTTCTGTTTTTTCTACTGTGGGATGTTCAATTCTTGATGATGTAGAACTGTATGGTGATGCCATACTGCTCTTTGTGTTGTTGAATATATTCTTACACTGGCAACTACCATTTCTTCCTCCAATTGGTGTCAGTGGTGTCCGTGTCTCAGAGAGCCACAATTGGTCTAATCAGCACTCTTGGTCCAATTGGAGCTCTTGATTCAATTGGAGCTGGTGCATTCTGTGTTTCAGGGAGCAGTTGCAGTCTTGTGGATGAGTGGATTTGGGCAGTGGAGTGGGGCTTATAGTTTACAGTGTCCGATGATGGGATTGTAGTCAGCCCTGCCTGTAGGTGTATTGCCTGCTGGCCTGCAACTGGGGCTTCAAAAGGTAACAGGATGGGGGCACAAGTTGTATTTCTGGGCTTAAAGCCTAGAGGTTAGGATCATCAGTTAGGAGAACAGACTCCAAATTGGAATCTTTTAAGATGGGAAAGAAATGTATCATTTATCTGGGACTTAATTTGAGAAGACACAACATTAACCCTGATTATTTGATTTTGGAAACCTCATGTTTATCTGGGACTACCCCTTCTGTTGGACGTCTATATAAGGATATTAAAAAAGGAAGCTTTTGCTCTTTGTCTACTTGCTCTCACCTTGCTATCAAGTCTGTTCTTCAACTGGCATTAGAAACTATTTATTTGAGATTATAGTGTATACTGAAGATCAGCTGAGACCTTCAGCATCATGGAGTAAGAAGTTCCTGGATTCTTGGGCTTTGCTTTCCTATGCAGCAATTGTTGGGATCACTAAACCATAGCCTATAAGACATTTCTAATAATTTGTATATATGTATACATACATAAAGAAAGAGATACAGAGACAGATTCATTTTCTAAATGCTTTTATTCCCGAGAACCCTAACTAACACAGAGACAAAAAATTGCTCAACAATGAACATAAATTATAGGAATTTATATTGATTCTTACAATGCTATGGAAATACTTGAAGAATTTCTACACATGGAAAAGTAAGATATATTCAAATGATCAAGTAATACCAAGACAGCACTAAAATACCAGACAGAAAAACAACTGTTAGAATAATATCAAATAATGCAGTAACAATAATAGGCAATACTTAGTATATGATTCTCAATAAAAATTAACTGTTAATCTTCACATTCTGTAATCAAAATACATAAACATTAAAATTGGTTTGTAAATCCAACAGTCATTTTTGCTTCCAGACACTAACCTCACTTACAAACATGCAAAAGTCCATTCTGTTAATATGGGGGGAAAGAATGTCAAAGAAATGGAGCATAATAAAGAAAACTAGAGACTAAACACACTGACGTACATGGATGGAAAAAATAATCAACTAAACACTGTGTAATATAACTCAACAACACAGCAGAAATATTTGTCCTTGGGTCAAAGATGCCTTCATTCCAGGGATACAAGGATGGTTCAACATATGCATTTCAGTAAAGTAAATGTGACACATAAATAGACTCAAGCATAGAAATACATGATCATTTAAATAAGGGCAGAAAAAGCTCTTAACAAACTTCAGCATCCATTCAGAATTAAAATTTAAAACAAGCAAAAACCTGAAACAGTAGACTGAACACATCTTGACTCAATAAGGTTTTTTCCTTTATTAATTGATAGTTATAATGTATAGATTGGTCACATTAAAAATATTTTCTATGACAATCCTATTGTGAAAATTGTACTATATGAGGAGAAACTCAAAGCATTTCCACTAAAATCATCAGTGAGGCCAGATGTATGTGGTGGTTCATATCGTTAATCCAAGCATTTAGGAGGCAGAGGCAGGCAAATCCCTGTCTATGTCCAGTCTGGCCTTGATAGCAAGTCCAAGCAAGCTAGGTTTGCATTGAGAGACCCTGTCTAAAAATACATGGGCAGAAATTGGACAAGTATATACATATTCTCCACTCTTCTTCAAAATAGTCCTTAATATCTTAGCAAGTACAAAAAGAAATTGTAAATATGATAAACAGTAAAGAAGGAAAGAAATGTGCCTCCTGATAGCATATATTTTAATGCCAATACTCAGGGGGAAGGAAGCTCAGATCTCTGTGGTAACTATGTCAGCCTAGTCTATAACAGGAGCTGAGGTCTTCCAACAGTACATTGTGACACCCTCTTTCAAGAAAACTACAAAAGAAAAGGAAGATTTCTAGTTAACCATATTATAGAGAATATGAAAGAGCCAGTGTATAGGAGACACTGCAGTTTCAACACAGAACTCAGTACTTAAGAAAGGATGCAAAGTGAAGACACAACAATAAGCAGATTTCTGAAGTGGCACACATATTGCTCTAAGCAGGTTTTTGATGAAATAAAGACTTTTTCTATTTTAAACTGAAATAAATTCTTTAATTAATGTTAAGTAAGCTAACTTTTATTCAGGTTCCCACAGTACTTACAGCTTTTGTAAAGCACTTTTACTTCAGGAAACACTCCACCTTCCAGTTCAGTTCTTTCATCTCAGCACTTTATCACCACAAATGTACCAGACTCTCCCATTTACCTGTTTTTTCTTATACCCTCTTTTTCACACTTTTTAGTGCTATTTTATTGGACTTCATGTATGTTATCTGAGATATGAGGTGTTATTTCCCTTGTTTCATATGTCCACTAGGTCTAGATTGCAATGCTAATATTTTGATTAAACATTGACTAAAAACAAAGACAAGAGAAGTACTTGGTTAGGCTCATGGCTTACAATAAAGGGAAGACAAGGCAGGATTCTGGAGTCTGCAACTAAAGCGTAGATCCTTATGGGAAAAAAAAAACTCTACTTACTGGCTTGCTCTGCTTGATTTCTCATATGCCCTGCCTAAGGACAGCAATGCCCACAGAGGGCTCAGTACTCCTAAATCAAGTACCAATTAATAAAACGTATTAAAGATAGGATGGCAAGCTAGTTCAATACAAGGATTTTTTTAGTCAAGATTCCCACTAACTTTTTAATGTACTTTGTGGTAAGTTGACAAAAATTAACTAGAAAAAACAGTTTGCAAGCACCATAGTGTTTGCCCACAACGAACAGGCTATTCTCCTTCTGAAATTTCTAGCAATGTGAAGCTACTTAATTTTACATTAATGTTTCCACAAATTCATATATGACATTATATAATATACTAAGTGAAATGTGGTCACTCATTTGATGTATATAAAATAAACTTATTTCACCATGTTCATATAATGTAGATATGGAAGAAGTAAGTAAAACTATTAGCATGTGTCTAATTTTCCTCAGATGCCTCCCTCTGTGTGCAGTGCTGATTGTGGTCCTGGATACAGAAAATTCTGGCAGGAGGGAATGACAGTCTGCTGTTTTGATTGCAACCCCTGCCCAGAAAATGAAATTTCTAATGAGACAAGTGAGTATTTGCTGGTAAATAAATTTTTCTCAATGATCATCCTCTCTAACCCACATGGGGATAATCTAAGGTAATGAAAGTTAACTCCATAAATCAAATACATCACTTGTTCATTTTTATAGAAATGTGATCAATAACAGCATATCTTCAAGTAACACCTTTTACCATGACATGCAGCTTTGACTCATTAAAAATTCATGTCATGTGTCGTTTTCTCAAATAAACAGTTTTGGTAGTCAAACTGCAGTGTATGGGAATTCTACACAAGGTATTTCCTAGAGTGATCATCTCCTCTAAAATTACAGGTACATTATACTAGAATTATGAGTATTTAATAATATTTATTTATTAAAGTCGACGTGTGTATGGCCCTCTACATAAGTTTAAAGTACCATGTATGTGCGGGAGTCATTGGAGAACAGAACAGGGCATCAGAGCCACTGAACTCTGTTATGTGGATGCTAGGAACCAAATGAAAGTCCTCTGTAAGATTGATGGAGACAAGAATAATTACTTGTAAAAGTATCAGTAATTGTTCAGTATGAAACATAAAACTTCAAGCAATATTCAGAGATCCTTTTTCCAAAGGATCAATGTAATTTGAAGCCTAGGGAAGTGTGAATAAGGGTTGGGACCTGATGTAGAAAATACATAGAGTCCTGTGTTCAATATTTTTCTATACATCACCCATTTAATAATATCACAAATATAAAATTAAAATTGTTTTGTATTAAAGCAACTGTCCACAATTATCTAAATGGTGTTGTTACCCACATAGCTCTTATTAGTCAAATGATTATTTGTTTAGAGTTGGCTCCACACAAATGGCAGACAGATTGTTTTTCTCTTTTATTGGCTATCATCATGTGTAATGAAATGAAAGTCTCTAAAGGACACATACGGCCAGTAATATGACATAGCAATTAAATTCCTTTCTACTAAAGCTAATGATGAGTTCATCCCTATGTAGTAGGAAGAGGTAGCCAACTCCTAGAAATTGTCTTCTGACCTCCATGCACTCACATATACAACATTTACTGAAATAATTAAACAAAGACTAGTGAAATTGTTTTAAATGTAAAAACATATAAGAGTAATGGATATTTACAATGATAAATACAACAAAACTTAAGAAAAATATTTTATTGTTTCTTCAATTTTGTGTATGTATGTGAGATGAGTGGTTATGTGTGCACAATTGCAGGTGCATGTGAGAGGCATCCGATGTCTCTGTAGTTAGTTACAGCCAGCTGTGAGACATCTGCCATGGTTGCTGGAGACCAAACTCAGGGCTTCTGTAAGAGCAGCACATTCTCTTCACAACTGAGCCACCTTTCAGTCCCTTAAACAAATTAACTAATTACATGTGTCCTTAAATGCATTGTTCTAGATAGAGACTTAAAATCTAGAAGCATATCATGACTCTTCAATTATTCACAGATTCATAGCAATTATAATCCCATTTCCTTATCTTGCAAGGTTAGAGATTACAGCTTATGAATGGGGTCCGATTTCTAAAAACATTCTGTGCTATCACTCTTACTTGAATGTTCTTGTGTTGGGTTGTTCATGGTGTTATAACAATATCTTCATACTTGAGAACACTCACAGAGTCTCGGTCTTACATAGGTGGAAATTAGGGGAGGAGCAAGGTGCTTGTCTCTTCCTAAGGGTGATGGAATCAAGATGCAGGGCTTTTTAATTCTAAAAATATACAGAGGTTTCTACCTTATGTGATAGGGTTACTGTTTCTTATGAACAAGCCTCAGGAGTACAGGGTCCTTCCTGCCAGATGAAGACACAACTAAGGGGGTATTTATTTAATGTATTTAATTATTTTTGCATTTTCAAACATCAAAATTATATAACTTTCTTCTATCATTTCGTCCTCCTACTTACCCCATGTAAACTGAATCACTCTCAAATTCATGAACTCTTTTCTTATTCTACATGTAGACACACATATAAATCTTCACACATACACAAACACACACACACATACACACACACACACACACACACACACACACACACACACACACATACACACACCCCTTAATGATTCTGAAGGGATTTTTAGCCCGCCAAAGCATGGTTAACATGTCTTTATCAAGCCCTGCCCGTCTCCCCCATTCCCTTGCCTTGCTAAAAACCACTAGATTACTGACGTAGTTTGGATGTGATTTGACCCCATAAGATCATGAAGAATGGTTTCATTAGTAGGCGTCGCCTTGTTGGAGAAGATGTGGTCTTTTTGGAGGAAGAATTTGAACTCTCAAATACACTCAAGCCACACTCAGTGAGTCAGTTTTGTACTGTTGTCTATGGATCAAACATGTATAATTCTAAGGTACTTCTACAGCACCAGGTCTGCCAGCATGCCACCATGCCCAACCATGATGATAATGAACTAAACCTCTGAACTATAAGACACCCAATTAAAATTTTTTCTCTATAAGATTTGCCAATGTCATGGTTTCCCTTCACAGCAATAGAAATACTACCTAACACATTTATATTTTTTGTTTTGTTTTTTTGAGACATTTTTTTTGTGCAGCCCTAGCTCTCCTGGAACTACCTTTGTAGACCAGACTGACCTTGAACTCACAGAATTCCACCTGTCTCTGTCCCCTTGTGCTAGGATTAAAGACATGTCCCTACAGGCAGACAATTACATACTTAAAGCTAGCTACCAAGGTCTGTTCCTTTTTCTGGCCACTACCTCTCCTGGGGCTGACTATCGAAGTCCAACTATCAAAGTTTTGAAGTCAGGATAGCAATGCCCCCTTGTGGCTGTCCTAATTGCCCTGACTATCAAATTAAACAGTTCATCCTAAGATGGGCTGCCCCTTTTACCTTTATGAAGTGCCATTTTCCTAAAGGGCATGTCTATCTCCCCTCTATCCAGAGGCAGTTCTTTGTATTCCAGCCAAATACCTGTTCCCCATCTCCCATGGTCCTTTCCCTTCTCCCTCATCCTCTATTTCTTTTCTTTGTCTTTTATTCTCTCACCATTTACCTCCTAGGCAAATAAATCTCCTTTGTGTTGAGAACTTGATTCTGGGGTATCTCTTGCTGACTCTGAGGTTTCCTACTGATTCTGTTTAGTGTTGCTTCTATGTCAATGTTTTTGGTCTGAAAAATTCACACTAGAAAATATATCACAGGTCTTGTCCCAGTAAATGACACAGTCTCCATCTATATAGTGGACAGAATTCATAAAACAGAAAGAAAAAAAAACAGCAGGCAATGTATCTGTGCTTCTGAGACTTTAAAATATTCACTGTGCAAAACAATGGTTAATGATTTCAGCTTCTGTCACTTAAAGACTTTAAGTCACTTTATCATACCATCCACAATGGTGCTAAAATATCTGAGCTTTCCTTAAGATGACAAATGGAATCATGAACACACAGTTATATGGACAACATAATGGTTGTTTGGTTTCCTTACACATAAATACAATGAATGAATATTGTGAAATTGAAGCATTGCTTTGCAGCAGTGCCTTTCACATACATTGACAGGAAGAATGTGGACATTGTAATGCTTCTGCAACACACTTAATTGAAATGTCTGGTCTCTAAAAATGCTGAAGCTGCACTAATTATTCTTTACTTTCTCCATGAGATGTGGATCAGTGTGTGAAGTGTCCAGAGGAGCAGTATGCCAATATAGATCAGAACCAGTGCATTCCCAAATCTGTGGTCTTCC
Source organism: Peromyscus nudipes (assembly GCA_902168325.1). NCBI lineage: Eukaryota > Metazoa > Chordata > Mammalia > Rodentia > Cricetidae > Peromyscus > Peromyscus nudipes. Next base: position 20,164 of record CABHPH010151668.1, read on the forward strand.
TGAACTATGAAGACCCCTTGGGGATGTTTCTGACCTCAATGGCCTTGTCCTTCACTGCAATCACAACTGTGGTTCTTGGGGTATTTGTGAAGCATCATGACACTCCCATTGTCAAGGCCAATAACCGCAGTCTCAGCTACACCTTGCTCATCTCACTCCTCTTTTGTTTCCTTTGTCCCTTGCTCTTTATTGGCCAACCTAATGCAGTTAAATGTATCCTGCAGCAAATCACATTTGGAGTTGTATTCACTGTGGCTGTTTCCACTGTGCTGGCGAAAACAGTTACTGTTGTTCTGGCTTTCAAAGTCACAGCACCTGGAAGAAAGCTGAGGTTCTACCTGACTTCAGGGGCACCCAATTATATCATTGCCATCTGTACCCTCATCCAAATTATTCTCTCTGCAATCTGGCTGGGAGTTTCTCCTCCATCTGTTGACATTGATGCACACTCTGAGCATGGCCAAATCATCATTGTGTGTGACAAGGGCTCAGTTACTGCATTCTACTGTGTCTTGGGATATCATGGCTCCCTTGCATTTGGGAGCTTCATTGTGGCTTTCTTGGCCAGGAATCTCCCTGACAAATTCAATGAAGCCAAGTTGTTGACTTTCAGCATGCTGTTGTTCTGCAGTGTCTGGGTCACCTTTCTGCCTGTCTACCATAGCACGAAGGGCAAGGTCATGGTTGTTGTGGAGGTCTTCTCCATCTTGGCTTCTAGTGTTGGCCTTCTGGGATGCATCTTTTTCCCCAAGTGCTACATAATTTTGTTACGACCAAAGAGAAATTCTCTTCAAAAGTTAAAGGAGAAAAGATCTTTCTGAACTGACAGATCCTAAATTGAAACTGACAACTTTAGTGTTGGTACAGAGCCACCTATTAGGATACAATGCAAGGTGTATGCATTATTTTGTGACTCTCACTCTTTCTTCTAATGACTATGCCTAGAATCAATCATGTATGCTACTTTTCAGTACATTGCCTCCTGTGAACTTCCAATCAAATGCTTATTTTATAAGATCTGGCTATTGGACATTATACCAGTGCAGAAGTTTTATTCTTTCTTTAATATACATTAAGATTTGAAATAAACTGTGTTCTTCTTTTGATGTCTACTGGCCCACTGGGGGTACCATGATTGTAGGGGAACCATGGCTTGGGTAGTCACGAAGGCAAGGATTCGGCGACTGACAGACAGACAACACACTCAGAAGTGGTTTGAATTTGCTGCAATTTTACTTCTGCAAATCAGTAGTTTATATACAGAAAAGGAAACTATCAAGTCATACAAGGAACAACAAGAGCTTGGCAATAATTCAATTACATCATCTTTAAAAAACAGCAAGCACACAATTATTAATCGGTGCTAGACATATCCCTTAACCCACAAGAACTTTATGACCCGAAGAGCAGTCTGTGGTTTCTAAACTTAGTACAGTCCCTAGACTTGTGTAGACTTCTTGCAGTTGCGGCTGTGTTCCTTATCTTATCCCAGCAGTTTTCTAGTTTATTATACACTTCTACTTTTCTGGTTCCCATGGCCCACTTAGCCAGTTTGGATGCTGCAGATCCTCTCTAAGTCTTTCTTCAGTTCTTCCAACACATATCTCTTCTAATATAAAACCTTTTTTCCTGCTGGAATATGGACTCTATTACTTTTACACCTGTAAGGGGAAGGGGTTCTGCTGTAGTCCTTAAGTTTCCCATGCTGAATTTCCTCAACAGAGGGGCCCACCATCTGCTTCCTATGAAATAACATTTTCTACCATAAATCACTTTACTTGGGATTCCTAAAGGATTTCTAGTGGGTGAGTGTCATTCCCTAGAAGTGCCTGAACTATTATACTTTCTATTATCTAGCAACTTGGAGTCTTTAAGAAATAGCTCATTTTGTTATATCTGATTAAGATCCATGTCCAGCTTCCCCTTTCCTCCATAGTTCACCACCCAAGCATTCATTAATTTTTGCTGTGCTTCATAGATCAATTAGAACATTATCAGAAAATCAGTTATACAGAACAAATAGCCCAGGGAACTCATGATCTGTGAAGCACATCTTCTTTGAGAAGGAAGCATAACGCGGGCATTCTGAGCTTAGTCCCGTGGGACACGTATCTCCTGTCCGCTATTATTGACATAATTTTTCATGTCACACGGACTACACTGGAGTTGTTGTGGCAATGTCTGACTGACTGAATGTATACCTTTGAGAGCCCTTGAATAGTGAAACTATACACAGTATTGTGTTTTCACACTCAGCTCCCCCCACCTACCCTCTCTCCAATATCCACTATGCCTCCATTACCCTACCAAAAAGACAGGACACGAAATTATGAACACCATACGAGGCAAAACAATACACAGTAAGATGAGACAAAAGAACATTTCTTTAAGTGTTTCTAACCAATTTAGTGAATTCTCGGTTTAGATCTCTACCACATTTTAAAATTAAATTATTTGTGTTTGGATACCTATTGTCTTGAATTTTCATATATTTTGGATATTAGTCCTTTATCAGATGTGGAGGTAGTAAAACCTTTTTTTTTCATTCTTTAGGCTGAAGATTTTTCTCAATGATAATATCCTTTGCCTTGGAGTAGCTATTCAGTTTCATGAGGCCCTATTCACTAATTGTTGGTCTTAGTGTGTGTACTGATGGTGTTCTTTTCAGAAATTCTTCTCCCATTCCAATCACTTCAGTTCTCTTACCCACTTTCTTTTCTACCATGTTCAGGGTACTGGTATTATGTTAAGGCACTTGATAAATTTGGCGTTGAGTTTTGTGCAGCGTTATCAGTATGGATCTATTGCAGGATGTCTTCTGTATGCTGACATTTGTGGAAGATGCTTTATTTTTTCAACTGTATTTTTGTCTTCTTTATTAAAATTAGGTTCCATAGAGAGTGAATTTATATCTAGGACTTCAATTTGATTCCAATGTTCAACATGTCTCTTGTAATTTCAATACTATGCTGTTTTTGTTATTATGACTTTTTGTACAATTTGAAATCAGGAATGGTGAAATTTCAATTTTTCATCATTATTTCAGCTATTCTGTGTAACATGAATTGCTAAATGGTCTTATTAATAAAAAACCAGGAGCCAGATATTGGGGTGAAAGCTGAAAGACCAGAGGGATAAAACAAGCCAGCCACAAGTTCTTAATGGTAGGAAAACCCAGCCCGAGAGAGAGCTACTTCCCGTATACTCACACCTATATACTTTTCTGTGCCTTGCCATCTCAGTTCCTCTCTCTGTCCAGCTACATCACTTCCTCTTTCCACAAAGCTCCATCACTTCCTATCTGTCTGCACAGACATCCCGACCTCTGTGGTTAAGTAGTTCTGGGATTAAAGGCACATGCCACCATGCCTGACTCTGTTCCCAGTGTGTTAACTCACAGAGATTTGGATGAATCTCTGCCTCGCACAAATGCTCGGATTAAAGGTTTGTGCTATCATTGTCTGGCCTCTATGTTTAATATAATGGCTGGCTGTTTCCTCTGATCTCCAGACAAACTTTATTTGTTAGAGCACAAATAAAATATCATCACAATCCTGTTTTATTGTTTTTCCCTATGCAGCTGAATATTTTCCTCTGAAGATGTATGAAAAATTGAGTAGGAATGATGGTGCATTCTGATGTTGAAGCTTGATTCTATTGATCCTGAGTGAAATCCTAAATTTTTGATTCCTAGAATTATTTCACTTTGGGTCATTTTTTTTAATATTGATTTCATATGTATTTTTAGGTCTTGAACTGTTACATTTATTCACTTGCCCTGTTTATTTGTGTTTTTCTGGATTTCTTTTTAAATCATTATTATTTTCATGCTAATACATTCTGACCGTAGCTTCCCCTTCCTCCACTCCTTCCTGTTCTATTCCACACACACCACACATCTGCTCTCCACTAGATACACTGCTTCTCCTTTTCCCTTCATAAAAGGGCAGGACTCCCAGGGAGGTCAAGCAAACACAGCATAACAAGTGACAACAAAACTGGGGAAAATCCATCATGTCAAGGCTGGGTGAGGCAACCCAATAGGAGGGAAGGTGTCTCACGAGCAGACAAAAGAGTCAAAGACACATTTCTTCCACTGTTAGGAGTCCCACAAACACCCCAAACAACTTCTGCGTGTATGCAGAGGACATAGCATAGAACCATTCAGGCTCCATAATTTCTGCTTCAGTTGTTGTGAGCCCCTATAATCCCTGTTTATTTGAGTCTGTGGACTGTGTTCTCCTGATTTCCTTGACACTTCTGACTCCTCTAACCCTTCCTGCTCCTCTTCTCCAGTGTTGCCTGTGTTCCACTTAATGTTTGGCTGTGGGTCTCATCTCTGCATATGCTTCCAGCAGTTGACAGAGGAAGCCTCTCTGGTGTTGACTGGGCTAGACACCGATCTACAAGCATTGTAGAATACCTAGGAATCAATTTAATTGTTTTCTTTTGTTTGTTTGTTTTTATTTTGGTCAGTTGTGTTTGGTTCTGCCCTAGGTTCTGAGTCATACAGCTTTTCGCTTGCTTCTTCCTATACCCATGGGGACTTCATTTATCATGGTCTCTCTTTCCTTGTTCTCCCTCTCTGTTCTTGATCCAGCTGGGATCTCCAGCTCCCTTAAGCTCTCTTTCCTCTGACCCTTGTCCTTCATTACCTGCCCTCATGTCCAGTTTTCTCATGTAGATCTCTTCCATTTCTCTGTCATTGGGTGATCCCTGTCTTTCTTAGGGTCCTCTTTACTAGGTGGCCTCCCTGGAGTTTTGAGTAGCAGTCTAGTTATCCTTTGCTTTACATCTAGTATCCACCTTTGAGTTAGTATATACCATGTTTGTCTTTCTGAGTTTATTTACCTCACTCAGGATAATTTTTTCTAAATCCATCCATTTGCCTGCAAACCTCATGATGTCATTGTTCTTCTCTGCTCAGTAGTACTTCATTGCGTATATGTACCACATTTTATTTATCCATTCTTCAGTTGAAGGGCATCTAGGTTGTTTCCAGGTTCTGGCTATGATAAACAATGCTGCTATGAACATAGCTGAGCATGTGCCCTTGTGGTATGATTGAGCATTCCTTGGGTATATGCCCAAGAGTGGTATAGCTTGGTCTTAGGGGAGATTGATTCCCAATTTTCTAAGAAAACGCCATATTGATTTCCATAATGGCTGTATAAGCTTGCATTCCCACCAACAGTGGGCATGTAGATTACATGGTCCACTGATGGGTCTTGGAGAAGGGGAACCTTCCTTCAGGAGCCTGGCCAGCTGGCCTGCAACTGGGGATGATTTGGATGGGTCTTCCCTGGGAACTGCTGAGGCCCATTGATGGGACCGAGGGGCAGGCCTCCATGGGTACGAACAGAGTCACTTACCTCTGGGCCGAATGGGAGCCGAGGGTTGGTCTCCAAGCCTCAGGAAGTGGCTGGGGTCTAGGGCAGATGGGTGTGGTGGCAGGGCATGTAGATTGCAGGGTCCGCTGGGGGGTCTTGGACAAGGGGAACCTTCCTGCAGGAGCCCTGCCAGCTGGCCTGCAACTGGGGCCCAGTTGGGTGGGTCTTCCCTGGGAAAAGCTGGGACCCAGGGATGGGACCTAGGGGCAGGCATCCCTGGGTATGAACAGAATCACTTACCTCTTATATTGATACTTTTCTAATAGTTATTTTTCTGGCTGGTGTATTAATTCTGTCTATATGTTACTTTGACCTCTTGTGTTCACTTGGTTTTCAGTGTGACGTTTTTCAAAAGTCTTTCATAGTGTTTTTTCAGTGGTTATGAATCACTGTAACTGTGTTCATTATTGTTCTTCTTTCTCCCTCAAAAAATGAGGTATAACCTTGCCAGTTATATTAGCTAGGGTTTGCAGTTATGTCTCTAAGTGTTTGAGACACATCACTGTTACCCTGCTCCTTTAAGAGTGCCCATGGTGAAATCGCTGCTGTACAGATGCAGCCTTCCTATGACTGGGGATTTTTTCCTGCAGCCTACAATTTTCTCTTTTTGTTAAAAAACTAATTTTAAGTAAAATATTTCAAGAGCTTGTTTTTTTCTGATGTTGGTGTTTGGTATCTAAATAAATACTGTATTTAAATGACCACATGTCACACTGTATTTTGGAAATTTACAGCAACATTTCACTGAATATAATACTGATGACTTTAGTGCATCCTTCTTCTCTTGTGCCTATGCTTTCTAAACTTGACCTTTAATCATATCAACTCTGTCTGCTTTATTTTTCATTCTTCCTTATTGTTTTATTTTTTGTTATAGTTTGAATTTTCTGATTTTTACTCCTAGTCCTCAAGTCTAGTCATCCTGTCTCCAACTTGAAATATTCTCTTGGTGAGATTATTCAGTAAGATTTTATTGGATTTATTGTGCTTTAGATTTAGATTTTAGTTTCAAAATTTTTATTCGTTACTTTTATGTAAATACATTGTCACCCGCTCACTCTGTGTCTAATTGTATGAAAATTTTCCTGATCTCATTGTATTCTTCAATTTTTGTCTTCTTTGATCTTTTTGAAACACTCTTATAAACATTCTTTGACTTTATAGTTTAGTATGTCATTGAACATATTCCCATTTAAGTCTACAAGTGTAAGATTTGGAGTCATGTTCCTTTGGTATCTTCATGTTTATGCTTGTTTGTTTCTTCACTGGGATTTGTATTTCTGGAAGTGGAGCAGTGTTTGCATTTTTTAATCCAATGCATTTTCCCAGTGGATATGTTCATTATGCTCAAGATATGTGTAGTTATAACAGACATGAAATTCCATTGCTGCCATCTGCATCTGAATATACATGTATCTCATCAACTACACCTTCAGCTCTTAAGTGTTTTTCCCCTGAGAATGACTCTCCTCACACTCTGAGAAAGATAATAGACCATAAATTTCATACTAGTTAGGCAACCTGATATACCACTTCAGATCAAGTTTGAAGACTTTCCTGAAGTTACTGATGTAGCAGGAATCTTAAATGGTCTTATTAATAAAATCAAACCTGAAGCCAGTTATTGGGGTGAATGCTGGGAGATCAGAGAAGCAGAATAAGCCACAGTTACCTCACCTCACCAGTTCCTCAGCTGATCCTGTTTCCTCAGAATGGAAGCCTCTGTGTCCTCATCCGAATGGGTCTCGGCTGAACTGTGCTGCTCAAAAGCCTAAACACTTAACCAAACAAATGCTTCAAGTTTCTGGTCCTCACGCCTTATATACCTTTCTGCTTTCTGCCATCACTCCCTGGGATTAAAAGCATGACTCACCATGCTTGGCTGTATCCTTGAACACACAGAGATACAGGTAGATCTCTGCCTCTGGAATGCTAGGATTAAAGACGTGTGCTACCACTGCCTATTGTCTATGTTTAATATTGTGGCTGTTCTGTTCTCTGACTGCAGATAAGTTTATTAGCATGCACAATATTTTGGGGAACACAATACCACCACATACTGACTTTGAAATTCAAGCAACTTTTTATTGAGAAGTTTAAATTGGATACTTTAAAACCACCCACATCAGAATCCATACACATAAAAAACCCAAGAACAAATAATAGCATATTTCATTTGCAAAAAAAAATAGCCGCATTTTATTACTACCAATACCTCCTATACAGAGAAGACAACTAGACACTCCCTTATTAATAGGAATGAGCTATGAAATAATTAATGGGAAAAAACAAAAGACATATAGTGAGCAATTTCTTTTAAAGGGTATATGATTCAGAGCTGGAGAGATGGCCCAGCTGTCAATAACAATTCCTGCTTATAAAAAGGACCCAGGTTTGTTTTCTAGATACCACGGTGTTGCACTAAGCTGTCTTCAGTTCCCAGGGATCCAAATCTTTCTTCTGGCATCCATATTCACAATATACAATGGGTGCCAGACATACATGCAGAAAAAACACCCATACCGACATAAAAAAAAGAAATAAAGAAAAAGCAAGATTGTAATTCCTAGAATATTTAATATGGATCGTGGTTAGAGGTGTTGACAATTTAGGACCTCTTTGTAAAAAGGATCAAACAAAATTATACAATAAAAGTTCATGATTTGTGTATGCTTACTTTACCCCATACTTAAAATTAGCCTCTCTTTTCAACATCTGTGCCTGAGCTTCAGCAAAAGAGAGGAATAACGGTGTAGTAATCAGAATTGTATCAAGAAACTGTTGCTAACTTCACTGGAAATATTATTAAACAGTGATTACGAGCAGTTTATATTTATTTTAAACACCAAGAACAGGTTCTGATAGATAAAAAATACAGTGTACATTTGTCTAAAATCTTCAAAGAATAAATAAAATATCACATCAAAAAGTGAAAAGAAGAAACTTGCCATAGGATGCTAGAAAATGGTTCCTAATGTGACGATCGATCTATTTCATTTCATTAAGTTCCATGGAAGCACAAATAAATGCACTTGATAATGTTACTGCTATGTAATAGAAATCAATATAGTTTGATCACACCCAACTGTCTACTTCCTGTGGCCCACTCTAATATAGCTTCATATAAATGGAGCTGTTGGCCATGCAGAAAATACCAGCTAAACTTTACAAACTTCACCTTAAGTCCAAGACCATTTGAAAAATTCCAAACCTGAAAAAATGTCATACTCTGGCTGCAGTTTTACTGAGTGTAGTTCTGCAAAGCACACATGCACAAACACATACACACAAACATATACATTCACACAGAGACAGGGGGACTTGCATCCATACAGAGATACACAAAAAAATAAAGCCACACATCTATATACACATGCCTTGACATTGTGATATTGTGATATATGCAGAAGCACACACAGAGAGGCATATGCATGTGAACAGATGCACAGAGACACAGAAAACATACATAGGAACAAACACATACATAGACAAATACATAAAGGGAGAAACAAACTTATACAAACACTCACACAGAGCTTTATTGACATACAGATAAATGTATGCTCTCACCCAAAGACAGACACACACACACACATATACACACAGATATACATACATGAAAGCACCTGCATAAAACACAGGAAACTCATGCATAGGCACACACAGACACATTCACTGACAAATAAACACAGGAAGATATATGCAGACACAAACACCAATTAAAAACAACATTGACCTACAGACTAATTTATGCCCACTTCCACAGGTAGATAGACAGATACTAATAGAAATGCATATATACACAGGAAAACAGATATGCACACAGATACACAGAAAACACACACACTCAAACATAAACACAGTGAGAAACATCCATTCACACACATGAATACACATGTATGTACTGAAGTGAATCACAAAACTCTTTCCTGTGTAATTCCTCTCAGAATGCCAACTGAGGTGCCCAAGGCTGACAGAGGGGACATAATCAGTTGAGAACACTTTTGAAAGCCATCTCATACACTGATTACCACATATTTCACAATTAATGTACAAGGGCTCATCTTCTCATCATGGACAGAATTCATGAGGAAGGATCGATTGTTTCCAGTATTAGAAGAGAGGAGATGATATTCAGGTGCTCTGTAACAAAAATCAATGCTCTTCATTGATACATTGTGTCTTCTACTCCACCGCCTTTGCATTAAAGATTTATACCAACCAAAGTCGATTTACTTTCTCAAGAGGAAAAATATTCAGAAATCTTTATATTTGGGTAAGTATTTCCTAATACAATGATTTTTGTATCTGAGAGACTCCAAAAGATATGACATTGACAACACCAATATCATTCTATTGGAGAAACACTACCTTCAAACAGTTGGAACTAGATTCTTTCCCATTGTCCATTGGCTGACTATCAACTTGTTGAAGATGCGTCTCATGCCAGGAATGGGACACAGTATACACATCATTGTGTACATCATAACTGTCATCACTAAAGGCCGTATCAAAAGTCTGTACCATTAGCTACTACATTGAGGCATTTGATGAGCAGTTCTTCAGTGTCTTATACTTAGAAGCTGAGAATTCAGATAAAACTTTATCCACTCCAGCCTTACCAGGTATTCATCTGAGTATTTGAGAAGGTTCAATGTCTAGAGAAAAATTTCAAATAGGAAAATTTCAGCATTATTGTGTGCAAAAGCTACAGTCCCATGGAATGAGTCAAGAGTGAAACTGCTTTTCTTTGTAGTGACATGCCACTGTGAGGTGGTGACACATATTCTCTGTACACCTAGAGATTCACAAATTCTAAAGCTCACAGCTAGAATACTGTCTGTGTCACCAGAATGATAACAACATTTGTGGATGACATCATGATTTTGCTATAATACACTTGCTCTTGACATGAATAAATTCATGGTGATTGAGGTCATATTCACAAAAGCAAAAGATACCATATTTTTTCATCTCTATTCCAAAATATAAGAGAAAATGTATACCCTGATTTTTGTCTGAGATGGACAGCTGGTCCCAGTTCCAGCTGAAATGTAATATGAAGGAGACCATGGCAATGTCTAAAGATGTATCCTTGGGGGCCATCTGATACAGATAGAGAAATTGTTCACAGTCACACAGAATAGGATGGAAAAGTCCATAGGTAAAGTGAAGGACATAGGACACAAGGAGCAACATGAGATAGCATGCACTCCTAAGAATGTGTAAACATTTTTTCTGCAAAGAGTTCTAGAAAAACACCTTGCCTCATTCTTTTACCTATTAATTCTATCTTCATCTATAGTTAAAAGAAGGAAATGTTGAATAACAATAATTCTTTGAATATTATCCGTGAAGTCCATAGATTGATGTAACTGTAAGGGAATTATCCTCCTTAAACTCTGTTTGGCATCTGGGAATGGTACCAATGGAGACAGGATTTCACAAAAAATAACTCCATAAAATTCACTTGCACAGATTTTTAGAGGTCCAGGATTGTCTCAATTATTATAGATGTTGCCCATTTTGGTCCTATAAGCTCCACTGCAAATGTGATATCTTCTTTACAGACATAATTAGTGATAATATCATGATTTTGTTAAGAAAATTGATGAGACTGTATATTTGAGACACACTCTTACAATTGCATGCTGGGAATTCAAATACTGAAGATTTATTTGGTAATGCATCAAGGTTTCTGTTGACCTCCTTCATGGTAAAAGCCAAGGCCAAAGCAAACTGGTAATTCTCTGTTGGTGTTCTATAAAAGGGTACAGTGTTTATTACGGACAGAGATCAACAGATGGTCACTTGTAGTCAGTACAAGGACTACCCTGTATTGGAAGTTATTCCGAATCACTCTAAAAGACTGAGACAAATGTCTTCTGTTTTGATGTTTGGATGATATAGGAAGCTTGAAGTTTGCAGAAGCTTTAAATTTTCTTGGACCTGACACTCTCTTAAATGGGATTTACCATTGATATTTTCCACAGTGAGGATTTTAATTTTCCATCATTGATTTGCTCAGAAGTTAAAGACAAGGCCATAGGACTTGACCAAACATTAAATCTGACCATGTCTTCATTTTAAAATTCTTGAGCAATATAAAAAATGTGATGTTTATGAACATGAACAATGATCATTTAGGTCATAAAAGGGCACAGATCACAGGTTTTGAGTGATAGTTTGCTGTAGTCTAGATAGGCCTGAAATGCACAGGGATATACCTGTTCTAAGCCCAGAGTGCAGAGATTAGGGGCATGCACAACCACCCTAGTGCTGTTCACTTATTTTTATGTTTAAACAGGAATATCATATATTCACACTGAGTATATCTGACTAACATAATTTTTTTCTTTTAGGAAACACCTTTTGACTACCTTTCCAGTTATAATAACACAAGGCTAGAATCCTATTAAAACTTTTAGTGTCAGTATTACATGTTTGTAAAATAGAAGAACATAAAGTATAAAGTGCATGGGAAATGTTTGTGGAGTTTTATATAATAAAAATGGGTAACAGGTCGGTTGGAAGAGAATAATAGCATTTTGTGTGTATACTTACGGGAAAAATAATAACTCCTGTTTCTTCCTAGTTATATCATACAATCTGACTGGTATACTTTAAACACACTTCATTTGAATGATTCACTCAGGGTTAAATACAATCTGTATTCCATTAGGAAATTCTACCTCTGTGGTGTCTTCATCTATAAATATAGGCACTTTTAGAATATTCTTTATCACCACTCAGAAAAAAATCATTAAAGGCATTATATAAATCTCAAAAACCAAAAAAAAACATGATTATTTCATTGGATGCAGAAAAGTTCTTTAACAAAGTCCAACACCCCTTCATGATAAAAGTCCTGGAGTAAGTAGGGATACTAGAGACATACCTCAAAATAATGATGGCAGTTTAAGTGAAGCTTATAGCCAGCATCAACTTATATGAAGAGAAACTTAAGGAAATTGCACTAAAATCAGGAACAAGACATGGTTGTCTACTCTTTACATACTTATTAAACATAGTGCTTGAAATCTTACTACAGGAAATCAGCTACAGGAAAGCTGAATGAGATCAGGGAAAAGAAATTTGAAATGAAGAAATAAACAAAAAATATTTAGAGAAGATATGAAACTATATATAATTGACCCTAAAAAATCCACTAGGTAACCCCTAGAGCTGATAAACGCATTCAGTAAAGTAGCAGGATACATAATGAACTCACAAAATTTGGTAGTCCTGGTATATACAAATGAAAATATGGGTGCTACCTAGGAAAGAGGACCCTAAGGAAATCGCCTAACAACAGAGAAATGGATGAGATCTACATGAGCAAACCGGACGTGAGAGGGGTGTAATGAAGAGTAAGGGTCGAGGGAAAGAGAGCTTAGGGGACCAGGAGATTCCCGCAGGATCAAGAACAGAGAGGGAGAACAAGGAAAAAGAGACCATGATAAATGAAGACCACATGGGAATAGGAAGAAGCAAAGTTCTAGAGAGGTCCCCAGAAATCCACAAAAATACCTCCACAATAGACTACCGGCAATGGTCGAGAGAAAGCCCAAGCTGATCAGATGGCCAAACACCCCAACTGTGGTGGTACAACTCTCATCCAATGACTGATGGAAGCCGATGCAGAGATCCACTGCCAGGCCCCAGATGTAGCTCTGGGAGTCCCATCGGTGAGAAAGAGGAGGGATTGTATGAGCGAGAATTGTTGAGACCATGATTGGAAAAAGCACAGGGACAAATAGCTAAACTGGTGAAATACATGATCTTTAATAATGAATTCAGAAATACACATTGGAAAAAAGACAGCATTTTCAGCAAACATTGCTGAAAAAAACTGGTGTCTGCATGTTGAAGAATGCATATAGATCCATCTTCATCATCCTTTACAAACTCTAGTACAAGTGGATCAAAGACTTCAAAATAAAACCAGATGTAGGAAAACTGATATAGGAGAAAGTGTGGTATAGCCTTTAATTTATTGGCATAGGAGATGACTTTTTAGCAGAATGATGATATACAGGCACTAAGATCAACAATTATTGAATGGGACATTATGAAACTTAAAAGCTTCTCTAAAGTAAATAACACTGTTATTCAAACAAAGAAGCAGCATACAGGATGGGGAAATGGTTCTATCAACTCCACATCTGATAGAAGCTAATATCCAAACTGTAGAAAAAAGTCTAGAAAGACACCTCCTAACTTAGAGGCAATGTTGCCAGACCTTCTCTTCTCCCTCTTTCCCCAGATCCAATCTCGAAAGTGTTGTCATCTGTTTTGCAGCAGATCTTCACTCTCAGCCTTCATCGCCCCACTGTTGCCAATTTCTGTCAATCTCACAGATCTTCCCCTTCTAAACACCCTCTCTACCCATTATTGTAACACAGCAGCAAACTCCAGAAGGCACACATTGCTTACCCACAGGCCACTTCTCCCAGAAAACCTGCAAGACTTCCCATCAAACTTTTTCTCCCTCTGTTTCCTAAATGCAATCCCCCAGTCTCATCTATAACTCTGCAGCTGAACACCTCTGGGAGCTTGCTACCTGACATGCTGCTGCCACCTTCTATGGGTCCCAGAAATCTTCACCTTCTAACTTCCCTACCACCACTTGTTGCTTTGTCTCAGCCTCCAAACTCAGCTGGCACCCTTAGCTTCTTCTTCTAGGGCAACAAGTAGGCTGAAGACAGACCCACATCACTCCTACTGCTCTTAAGATTTAATCACCCAAGTCTTGTTCCTAGAAATCTAGCAGAAAACATGCTATATTCGACCTTTTCCTCTAGGACTCCATTCCTAAGAGATCACATATACTTTCTTCCCCAAATTTCCTTCTGGAAAATTACTCCAGTATACTAGCCTCCAACACAACCAGTCATTCCATTTGAACATAAAGGCTGAGAATTTCAGAAAAACAAGCAACACATTGTCATTATTTTCTCCAAAAATCAAGAGCAGAAACTGAAACCAAAGCTTAAAACACTGAGCTAAAAATGAAAAATTCAGAAATTGGTACCCTTAAGTATAATCATCCCAAAAAAGATGTCTAGAAACCAGCATAAAAATGCAATCTTTAAATGCAAGGCCAATAGTAGATCCTAAATATTTGAACATATGTGAAGCACATGAAAAAGATCTTAAAACAAACTGTATAAACTTGGTAGAGGTCCTTAAATAGGAAACGAATAAATACCTCAAATAACCCCTGGAAAACACACAGAAGCATATGGAAGAAGTGAACTGATTCCATAAAGAAACCCTGGAATATGCAAATAAAAATTAAAGGAAAGAATGAAACTGTTCAATTATTGACAAGGAAAATTGAAGTAATAAAGACAACACATACAGGACAATTTTGGCAATAAAAATATTTAGGAATTTGAACAAGAACTCCAGATGCAAGATTCTCCAACAGAAAGAAGAGACAGAAAATAGAGTATCAGTCACTGCAGATATTTTAGAAGAAATGGAAACACTGGTGTAGCAAAATATTATATTGAGAAAACTATCAATACAAAATATCTAGTAAATCTTGGACACCAAGAACAGCCAAAGTCTAAGAATACAAAAGTAAAGTAAAAGGAAGAATTGCAGCACAATGCACAGAAAAATATTTTCAACAAAATCATAGTGGAAAATTTGCCCAATCTACATTAGGAGATGTCCATAAGTGTACAAGAAGCATTCAAAACACAAATAGATTGAATCAAAAGAGAAAGTTCTCTAAGCATATAATAATCAAATAACCAATCATACAAAACAAAGAAAGAATATTGAAAGCTTCAAGGAAAAAGACTAAGTAGCATATAAATGCAGTTCACACTTGTTACAGAATTATCCTAGGCATATTGGAATACAGATGAAAGACTCACAGAATTTTCATACAAATAATGGAGTTGTCCTCACCCTGTAAGAATTAAATGATGTCATTAGCAGGAATTGAGGATGGAGTAGGAGGTCATCATGTTAACTAAATAGACAGACTCCAGAAATTCAAATTTTTTTTACAGACTCTAGATGTAACAGTGTGTGTATGTGTGCTTGTGCGTGTGTCCATGTGTTTGTGTGCATATATAAACACATTTTTGCCCTATGAAATTAGGAGAGGTTGTGGTAGTATTGTGTTCCCCAAAAATATTGTGTACCTTAATAAATTTATCTGGGGTCAGAGACGGAACAGCCACAATATTAAACAAAGTTTAGGCAGTGGTAGCACACGCCTTTAATCCTAGCATTCCAGAGGCAGAAATCCATGTGTTCAAGTATACACCCAAGCATGGTGACTCACACCTTTAATCCCAGAAAGCAAGCCTTTAATCCCAGGGAGTGGTGGTAGAAAGCAGAAAGGTATATAAGGCATGAGGACCAGAAACTAGAGGCATTTGGCCTGGTTAAGCATTTGGCCTGGTTAAGCATTCAGGCTTTTAAGAAGCACAGTTCAGCTGAGAGCCATTTGGATATGAGAACACAGAGGCTTCCAGTCTGAGGAAAGAAGACCAGCCGAGAAGTTGGCCAGGTGAGGTTAGCTGTGGTTTGTTCTGTCTCTCTGACCTTCCAGTGTTCGTCCCAATACCTGGCTCAGGTTTATTAATAAGAACTTTTAAGATTCATGCTACAAGAGGTATTATTTGAGAATTGAAGGTCTGAAGGAATTGGGCATGGTCTACGATCTGAAGCCGGTATGAAGATACTATCACACCTGTCTCATGAACTGAACAAGCACACAATAATAAGAAAGCTGTTTGAACTGAAGAATGGAATCACTAGCAAGATGAACAGCAGATGTGGGTGACAGGAAAGCAAATACTGACAAAGGACGTGCTACACATGTGTGAGTTGCCAGAATAAAACCTTCCGTGCTGTACATTCATTAAAAAACTTTATTCCACACAAAACAAAACTTCATACCATGCTGAATCTGAACCACTGGAAGTTTTATTTGCCCTCTCCATGAAAGCTGAATTTGTTCTGTATTCCTATGAAAGAATCTTCCTGTCACATTTCTCTGTATCTACATACTAGGACCACAGAATAGCTCATCACAAAACAAGAGGCCATGCACTTTTTTAAACGTTTATTACTAAATGTACAATAATATTGGGAGGAGAACAGTAGTCCTGTTTGCCTCATCTCAAATACTAAATAGGATATATCACCACCCACAACAAAGACTTGCCCTACATTTGTCCTACATTCTCTGCAGTCCATATCCACTGAGAGAGGCTCTTTGGCCCATGCTCACCAAAACATTATCACAGTGGCAGTGTACCAGGAGGCAAACTAAGTAGATGAGTAGGAAAATTGTATGAGAAGAATTTACACATAAAACACAGCATAACTTCCCAGTTTCTATTTACTTCTAAAATACTCAATAAGACTTCTTTGCAGTCACTACTAGACTATAAAATGAAAAAAAATAATGTAAAAAAACACAGATAAACAAGAAGAAATGGATCAACACATGGTATTGATCTGTGAGAACTGAGGATCACACAGAGATATCTTGGTTTATCTTCTCATTAGTAATGATTGGTTAGGAGGAGGAGTAGTGGTATGTCTTATGTAGTATATGAAATGAGACAAACAGATCTGGTGTTCTTTCTGGAGCTCACTGAATATTTAAAAATCAACATTTAATTTGTAAATGAACTGTGGTTCTATGATGAGCTGGGTAATTTTGGAAGAGCAGGATGCAGGAAATTAAATGATTTGGACTGATTATTGGTTCTCAAGACAAGGGAATCACAGGATTTGGTTAGATATTCTGTACTTGTCATTGGTGTAGAGTAGGCCCCAGTGTACCTGCTGTGTGTAATTCAATTACTCTAAAGAAGAAGCTGCTTTTCCCCGATGTGGAGTTTGTGATACAATTCCCAATGTATAAACATGAATTCTGACTTAGTGAGACCTGAACCAATAAAGCATGGCTCACTGTGGATAATCTCACAAAATCCCCTGACATCATTTCTGAAGCTGTTAACATTAACACATTGATGATGCATACATGGAACCTAATTTTTCCAAAACGTCATCTTCCCTGCGGCACTAATTTTCAAAAAGATGAATGATATCATGAAACTAGCAGAACAATTCTCATATGTATTTATCAGCCAAATTTCATGACAGGGATTGTGGACATCAGATGCAGAGCCCCAGGCAAGAGAGTTTCAAAGTATTCTCAATGGGTGAGGAAGCAACTGCATAAAAAAATAAAAGGAATCATGAATGCATAAATTGCCTCTTATTTGGCCACAGAAATAAAAGCAGGTGGAGATATCAAGGTGGAGATATCCTTGATGTGCTGATCTTCATGGCATGTAACAATCCAAAGTTCCCAGGCTTAGAACAGAAAAAAAAATGTTCACGTTAATTTTACTCTTCTTGATCCTGAACATTCCAGTTCAGTTGGCAAGTTTTATTCATCCCAAGTGCTTTTGGAAAGTGAAGAATATTGAATACGAGGTTGGAGAACTGAGGATATGTGGCTTTTTATTTCACACAGTGCCATGGCCACTGGAGATAAAGGATTTCACATCCATTTTCGATGAAGAGTAAGTGCCTTTGTATTTTCTATGTAAATGCCATCATGGATGTTTCATGGGGAATTAAGAGGATTAGGATCAGGGCAATGCCTTGAATCATCTGCCCTGTTAAAACAACCTGCACACCAAAACAAAACAAAGCAAAACAAAAACAAAAACAAATTCTTTTAGAGACTCAATGCTATTTTTCTTCTTTCAGTTTGTCCAGAGAGTTTTCTTTTTTTCTCTCCCAGTTACCCTGCAATATACAAGGCTGGAAGCTGAGTGAAGAAAGGACACTATACATTGTTCCATTACTTATAGCCCTCATCTTCATAGTTTCCACAGTACAGGAGCAGGTGTTGTCTTATTGAAAGAAATCCAATGCTGTTTCAATGACTGTCATCCTAAATGGATACAAGTAAATGTCTGTAGAGTCAGCTGATGGATATTCCATCAACGTGTAGGCCTTAATATGTTTCCAGGGCAACTAATATTTGTAGCACAGCTAGCTGGGGAGATTTTTCACATAGATGTTCAGTTACTTTCTCAGATGCTCTGCATGTGGTCAAAGAAGGACTTATAAAGATGCATCCAGAATGTAAGTAGGAAACCTGTCCACTTTAATTTCATATGTGTTCCTGTTTCTCCATATTTCACTATGTACATGTATAACCACTGGACTTTAGTTTCGAAGTCCAATTCTTCACTTTCTCTTTAAAGTAAAGAAGTATTATATGGACTGTAAATGATAGTTCATTCTTCAACAAGTGAGGCTGTCACTAACAATGGTGACTGCTTACTTCCCTTGTCACTTGCCTTAGAGACAGTTGAAGTATGTGACATTTGGCAACAATTGAGAACAGGGTTAGTGAAGTTACCCACTTGCTCATCTTTTCCATTATTTAAGAAGCATGTTTCTTCTCTCTTTATATCTATGCTGTTTATTGTTTATATTATATTTACCTTGTATGTTTTTCATTAAGTAATTTTATTAATCATATGTGCATATTTCACCAATTGCAGCACTATACACATTTTGATTTTGTGACCTGTTGATAGTTGTTTTAAAGACAGCACTTTAGTCCACTAGGTGACTCTAACAGCTCAAGTAATTGATGTTTCTTTATGTTTAATGTGCTGGATAAATCGTTTGATTTTAACAACTTCTCATGTCAAATACCTGATGTGTGTTATTTTTTTTCAATGACACTTTCTCCTGTGTGGTAACAAAGGATATTCTAAAATTATTTTTATTAAAAATGTGTGGATAAATTCCTATTTTCATACATAAAGATACCACAGTGTTAAAATTTCTAAGTGGGAAAAATATTGTATTTAACTCTTTGAGAATTATTCAGAATGAAGTTGTATATTTGATCTTTACTGGTCAAATAGTTTGAGATGACTAGAAAGAAACATGAGTTCTTCCCATAAACATGAACACAAATTGGTATTATTCTATTCCAACTCACCTGTTACCAATTTTATTGCATAAAACTCCATAAACTTTTCTCATGCACTTTACATTTTAGAGATTTTTATTTAAGAAACATGTAGCATGCTGGGTGGTGGTGGCACACTCTTTAATCCCAGCACTTGGGAGGCAGAGCCAGACAGATCTCTGTGAGTTTGAGGTCAGCCTGGTCTACAGAGTCAGAGCCAGGAAAGTCACCAAAACTACACGGAGAAACCCTGTCTCAAAAACAAACAAACAAACAAACAAGAAAGGAATTTGCAATATTGGCACATCCAAATCTCAGTAGGATGCTAGTTTTGTTTTAGTGTAACTGGAAAGATATTCAAAAGATATTTTCTAGAAGAAAAAAAATTATTTTGTTCTGCTATAACCAGTGTGAATTTATGACATGCCAGTGTAAATATAAATAGTTGAACAATACAGAAGGGAAGTACATGCCCTTAATCGCTGTACTCAGGACCTAGAGAAAATGCATCTCTGTGCATTTGAAGCCAGTTTAGTCTACAGCTAAGTGTCATTCAAAACTGTGGAATCCATTTCCTACTTATGGCCTAAGTGAGCATTAATACTGTCCATACTCACAGATGATTATAGGCATGCAATTTAAACAAGTACATTTCTGGTATTTGAGTTTATTTAAAAATAAGTCCCTAAAAAGATTTTATGACTGCAATATATAAACCAGAGAGATAAACCATGAAGATGGTCAGGATGGGATATGTTAACTCTATTGCCCACTGATTATAAAGAATTGTAAGTACAAAAGCCAAAAGTTGCCCAGACTATTGTGCATACATCTGACATTTATGACTGCCTTACCTAAATCAGTTACTGTCATAAGAAAGTACCACAAACTCAATGGCTCATATATCATGTGCTTTTTTCATATTGCTCAATAATTTAAAAATGAAAGCATGATGAGATTTGTTGTTTCGTCAAATTCTGAGGCCTTGTCTTTATCTCCAGAGAAAGCACTCAAAAACCAGAGATGGACAATGCTCTCTGTCAGACACCAATGCCTCATCTTATTTATGGTAGATGCACTCTCATGAACTTTTAAACCTTTTGCAAATTTCCATCTTCTTCTGTCATTCTAACATCCCAATGTAGAATATTTGTTTTAAACTGTGGGTGTGGTAGGGAAACCCATCCAGTACAGGATAGTCCTTTTACTGACTCCATAATTAGCTTTATATCTCTGTCCCTATTAATCACTGTAATCTTTTACAGACCAGGAAGTGAAGCCAATCCCATTGTACTGGCCTTAACTTTTGCAGTGGATGAAGTCAACAGAAACCCTGATCTTTTACCAAATATGTCTTTATCATTTCAATATTTTGCAAGTGAATGTAGTACTATTTCTCAATTATACCATAACATTCAATCTTCTGTAAGCATTGATAATCCTGAGAATTATAAATGTGATGAAAATAACATGTGTAAAGTGATGCTTTCAGGACCAAACTGGGCAAAATCTTTAATATTTGGTAAAGCAATGGACCTCAGATATTCGCAGCAGGTGAGATTTTGTGTGGTGGGTTGCAAGAAATCCTGTCTCTATTGACGCCATTCCAAGATACTAAGAAGAGTGTGAAAGGGAATCTGACCTTACATTTATGTGAAACTATGTAGTTCAAGGGATTTTATGGGCCTTTTGTATTTCCTCTTTTGAAGTATAGATAAGGGAAGAATTAACAAGTAAGGAGCTCTTCAAGAATTCTTTGCAGAAAACTGTGTTTATGAAGTTGTTAGGAGTTCATGATACCTAATGCTTCCTCTTTGTGTCCTAGGTCGTTCAGCTTACCTTTGGACCTTTCCATCCTATCCTGAGTGATCATGAACAATTTCCTTATTTGTATCAGATGGCCCCTAAGGACACATCTCTAGCCATGGCCATGATCTCCCTCATAATTCATTTCAGCTGGAACTGGGTTGGGCTGACCATTTCAGACAATGATCAGGGCAACCAGTTTCTCTCAGATTTGAGAAGAGAGATGGAAGAAAATACAATCTGCTTTGCCTTTGTGAACATGATTCCAGTCAACAGGCATTTATACATGTCAAGAGCTGAAGTATATTATAACCAAATCATGACATCATCTGCAAATGTTGTTATCATTTATGGTGACACAGACAGTACTCTAGCTGAGAGCTTTAGAATGTGGGAATCTCTAGGTATACAGAGAATATGGATCACCACCTCACAGTGGGATGTCACTACAAGTATGAGAGACTTTACACTTGACTCATCTCACAGGACTCTAACTTTTGCACACCACCATACTGAGATTTCTGGTTTTAAAAATTTTCTCCAGACCTTCAGCCCTCTCACTCCAAATGAAATCCTGGCAAGTCTGGAGTGGATGAAATTTAACTGTGAAATTTCAGATTCTAAGTGTAAGACACTGATGAATTGCTCATCCAATGTCTCATTGGAATGGCTAAAGTTAGAGACTTTTGACATGGCGTTTAATGATGGCAATTATGATATATATGATGCTGTTTATATGGTGGCCCATTTCTTCAATAAGATGCTTCTTCAGCCAATGAACAATGGGAAAGGATCCCAATCAAATTGCTTGAAGGTAATATTTCTTCTGTTGGATGATATTTGGTGTCATCAATGTCTGAGTCTTTAGTAGTCTCTCTGATGCCCCATTCTAGTTGATTAGGAAATATTTTACCAAATATAAAGGTTTCTCAACATTTTTCTTCCTGTAAAAAAATAAGCCTAATGTGTGCTATAAAACTTAAATGCAAAGACAGTAGAGTGGAACACACAATTTATCAATGAAATTCAGTGATTTTGTTACAGAGCACCTGAATATCATCATCCCTCTTCTAATACTGGAAACATATGAGTTCTTCTTCATTAATCCTCTCCATGATGGGAAGATTAGCTTTTGTTCATTAATTGTCAAATATGTGATAATCAGTGTAGTGGATGTTTTTCAAAGGTGTTATTAACTGATTCTGCCTCCACTTTAG
The DNA here is from genome assembly GCA_902168325.1 of Peromyscus nudipes. Classification (NCBI taxonomy): domain Eukaryota; kingdom Metazoa; phylum Chordata; class Mammalia; order Rodentia; family Cricetidae; genus Peromyscus; species Peromyscus nudipes. Next base: position 42,561 of record CABHPH010151668.1, read on the forward strand.
GCTCTGGAAAATACACAGGAAATAATGCTGTGATGTATATAGGTATGTATGTGTGTATGTATGTATGTATGTATGTATGTATGTATGTGTGTGTGTACATATCTGTCTGTGTTTGGATGGTTATCACTGGTTATGGATATATGTTTGTGTGGTTCTGTGTGTCTGTGTGCATACCTGTGTTGACATGTACATATATATATATATATATATATATATATATATATATGATGTGTATAAATATGTGTTTCTCTCTATCTGCATATCTGTCTGTAGAAGTGAGCACAAATTGTCTTACATCAATTTTTTTCTGGATGTGTGTTCTTGTGTATTTTCCTGTGTGTATTTGTCAGTGCATATGTCTACATGTGCCTATGTGTGTTATTTGTGTGCATTTTTCGATTAGATTGCACATATGTATATATGTGTTTCAGTGTATCTGTATGTATTTTTGTGTGTGGCTCTCTGTCTTTGGATTTGAGTATAAATTTGTCTTCATCAGTGTCTCCTTGTATGTTTATATCTGTATATATCTATGAATTTGTGAGTGTACGTGTGAACCTGTATATGTTCTTTGTTGGTTTCTGTTTCTGTGTGTCTATTTGGATGCATAAGAGTGTCTTTGTATGCCTCAATGTTCTCATGTGTTTCTTGGCTTACATATGTATGTGTGAATAAATAGTATGTGGCTGTGTTGTGTATGTATCTCTGTATGGATATGAGTGTATGTCTATGTGTGTGCATATTTAATATTTAGTTTGGTGTCTGCATGTATGTCTGCATTTGTGTTTGGTAGTTTCCTCTGAAATAACTAAAATTCTAGGGATATTATGACAATTATATTAATCAACTTGCTTTCATTGAGATTTCTCAACTGTGTACCTTCAATAAAGTTGTATTTATAATGGAATCATAATACATTTTCTGACTTCAAGGAAGGGTGCTTACACTATAGAATGCTGACTGTCTTTCAGCTGCACTCCATTCTTAGGAAAACCAACTTCACTTATACTGTTGGGGACACAGTGAATATGAAACAGAAAGAAAAACTGCAGGCAGAGTATGACATTTTCCAGATTTGGAATTTCCCAAATGGTCTTGGACTTAAGGTGAAGATTGGAAAGTTTAGCCCATATTTTCCTCATGGTCAACAGCTCTATTTATATGAAGACATTATAGAGTGGGCCACAGGAAGTAGAGAGGTGAGTCTGACCTTACTGTTCTGATTTCCATTACAAAGCAGGAACACTGTCAATTGATCCATTTGTGCTTCCATGCAACTTAGTGAAATGAAATAGACTGTCACATAAAGAAACATTCTTTAGCCTCCTTTAATATGTCTCTGCTTTTCAATTCTTGATGTGATGTTTCATTAATTCTTTGAGGATTTCAGACATGCACACAATGAGTTTTTATCATACTAGGACACGTTTCTGGGTTTTTTTAAATATAAAAATAAAAATGCTTGTTACCATGGTTTAATATTGTTTACAGTAAATTAAGCAAGATTCTCTTGGTACTACTCTGATTACCACACAATGGTTTTCCTCTTTTTTTGCTGAACCTTTAATATGGAGTAAATTAAACATATGCAAATCATTATTTTTATTACAAAATTTGTTTTAAGCCTTTTTCTCAACATGTCCTAAATTGTTAACATCTCTAGCCATACAGAAATGTAACATTTTCATGATACTTTTAGATATCCTGAGAATTATAACCTTGTTTTTTCTCTTTCTTTTTGTTTGTTGTGGGTATGAATGTTCTGTCTGCATGTATGTCTGTTTAACATTGGAATGTGTGCTGCATACGGATTCCAAAAGAGTAACTTGGATCTGAGCCCTGTTCATGAGCAGCAACAGTTCCTTTACATTTCCTCAGTTTTTCTATTTCCAGCATTTCCTCAGTTTGTGTCTTCTTTATTGTCTCTATTTCAGTTTTCAGGTCTTGCACTGATTCCTTCACTTGTTTGATTGCTTTTTATTCGTTTTCTTGGCTTTATTTAAGGGATTTATTGATTTTTTTCCCAATTTTTTGTTTCTCTTTTCATTGATTTCTTTAAGGGAAATTTTCATTTCCTCTTTACAGCCTCTATCATCTTCTTAAAATCATTTTAAGGTCATCTTCTTCTGTTTCTTCTACTTTGGGTTCAGGTCTTGCTGATGTAGAACCACTACATTATGGTAGTACTATATTGCTCTTTATGCTGTTGAATATATTCTTACACTGGCATCTACCCATCTCTTCCTTGATTTGGCACCAGTAGTGTCTGTGTCTCAGGGAGACACATTTGTTCTAATTGGCCCTTTGGTCCAATTGGAGCTCTTGGTCCAACTGGAGCTGGTAAGGTCTTAGTCTCAGCTGTGGTCTTGGGGGATGGGTGGTTTTGGGCAATGGAGTGGGGCTTGTTGGTTATAGAGTCCAATGGGGGGTGCCTCTAGTCAGGCTTGTCTGAAGGAGTCGTGCTGCTGGCTTGCAACTGGGACTGCAATGAGTGGGAGTATGGGGGCATTGTGCCACTGGGCCTAAAGCCTAGAGGCTGGGATGATTGGCTAGTAAAACAAAGACTCATCTCTTGGTTTGATCAGAACTGGCAGATTCTGTATCTCAGGGGCAGTTGCAGTCTTGGGGGATGGGTTGGGTTGGGCGATGGAGTGGAGCTTGTAGGTTACAGGGTCCGGTGTGGAGTGGTGGTCATCAGTCATGTCTGCAGGAGTCCTGTTTGCTGGCCTGCCCCTGAGGCTGCAATAGTTGGGGGTATGGGGGGACATCTTATGCCCCTGGGCCTAAAGCCTAGAGTCTAGGTGTTTGCCTAGGAGAACAAAGAATCACCTCTTGATCCAATCAGAGCTGGCAAAGTCTGTGTCACAGGAAGTAGCTGCAGTCTCCCAGGATGGTTGGGTTTGGGCAGTGGAATGGGTCTTATAGGTTGTAGTGTCTGAAGGAGAATGGTGGTTGTCAGCCCTGTCTTCAGAATATTTCCTGCTGGCCTGCAACTAAGGCAGCAATGGGTGGGGGTATGGGGAAACAGGTTGTAATCCAGAGCCAAAACCTAGAGGCTAGGGTGATCAGCTAGCAGAAGAAAGACTCCAAATTGAGATTTTTTTTTAAGAAGAGAAAAAACACATCTTTTATCTGGGACTTAATTTGGCAAGACACATCATTAATCCAGATTATTTGATTTTGGAAAGCTCATGTTTAGGGCTACACCCTCTTTTGGAAGTCTATATAAGAACATTGAAAAAGGAAGCTTTTATTCTTTGTCTACTTTCTCTTACCTTGTTAGCACATCTGTTCTTTCACTGGCTTTAGAACCTATTTCTTTGGGGTTCTAATATATCCTGAAGACTTTTTCCTCATGGACTAAGCAGTTTCTGGATTCTCGGGTTTTCCATTCCCATGCAGCAATTGTTGGAATAGCTAAACTTTAGCCTATAACACATTCTAACACTTTGTATATATGTAAACATACAAATATAGAGAGACATAGAGATAGAGACATATTCATTCTGTAAGTTCTGTTACTCCTGAGAACCCCAATTAATGCTCAATGATGAACATAATTTATAGGAATTCATAAACATTTTTACAGTACTATGGAAACACTTGAAGAATATCTACGTATGGAAAAGTAAGATATATTCAAATGATCAAGTAATACAAAGACAGCACTAGAACACCAGACATAAAAACAACTGTTAGAATAATATTAAATATTATAACAGAACAAAATTAGCAAATAATTCTCATTAACAATTCAATGTTAGTCTTCATATTCTGTAATGAAAATACACAAACATCAAGAATGGTTTGTAAAACCAACAGTCATTTTTGCTTCCAGAAACTAACCTTACTTACAAACATGCAGAAATCCCTCCTCTAAATATGTGGTGACAGAATGTTGAAGAAATGGAGCATAATTAAGAGAACTAGAGACTAAACATATTGACGTACATGGATGGAAAAATTCTCAACTAAACACTGTGTAATAAAACTCAATGACACAGCAGAAATATCTGTCCTTGTGTCAAAGATGACTTCATTCTAGGGATACAAGAATGGTTCAACATATGCAGATCAGTAAAGTAAATGTGGCACATAAATAGACTCTAGAATAGAAATACATGATCATTTAAATAAGGGCAGAAAAAGCTCTTAACAAACTTCAACATCCATTCAGACTTAAAATTTAAAACAAACAAAAACCTGAAACAGTAGACTGAACACATCTTGACTCAATAAGGTTTTTTCCTTTATTAATTGATAGTTATAATGTATAGATTGGTCATATTAAAAAGATTTTCTATGACAATCCTATTGTGAAAATTGTACTAGATGAGGAGAAGCTCAAAGAATTTCCACTAAAATCATCAGTGAGGCCAGATGTATGTGGTGGTTCATATCTTTAATCCAAGCTCTTGGGAGGCAGAGGCAGGCAAATCCCTGTCTGTTTATGTCCAGTCTGGCCTTGATAGCAAATCCAAGCAAGCTAGGTTTGCATAGAGAGACCCTGCCTAAAAATACATGGTCAGAAATGGAACAAGTATATACATATTCTCCACTCTTCCTCAAAATAGTCCTTAATATCTTAGCAAGTACAAAAAGAAATTGTAAAAATGATAAACAGAAAAGAAGGGAAGAAATGTGCCTGCTGACAGCATATAATCCCAGTATTCAGGAGGAAGGAGACTCAGATCTCTGTGATAACGAAATCAGCCTAGTTTATATCAGGAGTTGTAGTCTACCAACAGTATATTGTGAGACCTTCTTTCTAGTTAACCGTATTGTGGAGACTATGAAAGAGCCAGCGCATAGGAGACACTGCAGTTTCAACACAGAACTCAGTACTGAAGAAAGGATGCAAAGTGAAGACACAACAATCATCAACTTTCTGAAGCAGCATACAGATCGCTCTAAGCAGATTTTTGATGAAACGAAGATTTTGTATTTTAAACTTAAAAAATCCTTTAATTAAGATTAAACAAGCTAATTTTTATTCAGGTTTCCCCCCATATACAGCTTTTGTAAAGAATTTTCACCTCAGGAAACACTGCACCTTCCACTTCAGCTCTTGTAAATCCAGTAAGTACTTTACCACTACAAATGTACCAGGCTCTGCCATTTACCTGTGTTTTCTTATACTCCATTTTTCATGCTTTGGAGTGATATTTTATCGAGTTCATGTATGCTATCTGAGATATGAGAAGTTATTTCCCCTGTTTCAGATGTCCACTAGTTCGAGCTTGCTGTGCTATTATTGTAATTAAACACTGACTATAAAAAAGGTGAAGAGGAATGGTTGATTAGGTTCATGGCTTACAGTTCAGGGAAGACAAGGAAAGATTCTGGAGTCTGCAACTAAAGTGTAGACCCTTAGGGGAAAAACCACTACTTACTGGCTTGCTGTGCTTGATTACTCATTCAGCCCTGCCTAGGGACAACAATGTCCACAGTTGGCTTAGCACTCCTAAATCAAGTACCAATTATTAAAATGTATTAAAGATAGGATGACAGGCTAGTTCACTGAAGAAAACTTTTTTAGTTGAGGTTCCCACTAGCATTTTAATGTACTTTGGGGTAAGTTGACAAAAATTAACTAGAAAAACCAATTTGCAAACACCATAGTATTTGCCCACAACAAACAACCTATTCTTTCTAAATTTCTAAAAATGTGAAGCAGCTCAACTCTACATCATTGTTTCCACAGATTCATACATATTGCATGATATAATATACTAAGTGAAATGTGGTCACTTATTTGATGCATGTAAAATAAGCCTATTGTATATATAAAATGTGGTCAGTAATTTCATGTATATAGAATAAGCTTATTTCACCAGGTTCATCTTATATAGATATGGAAGAAATAGGTAAAACTACTGATAACAGCTTGTGTCTAATTTTCCTCAGATGCCTCCCTCTGTGTGCAGTGCTGATTGTGGTCCCGGATTCAGAAAATTCTGGCAGGAGGGAATGACAGTCTGCTGTTTTGATTGTAACCCCTGCCCAGAAAATGAAGTTTCTAATGAGACAAGTGAGTGTTTGCTGCTTGATAAATTCTTCCCAGTGACCATCCTCTCTAACCCACATGGGATGATTAAAGGGCTTAAAAGTCCTCTCTACAAACCACACACATCACTTGCCTATGGTCATTTTTATAGGAATGTGATCAATAACAGCATATCTTCAAGTAACACCTTTTGCCATGGCATACAGCTTTGACTTATTGAAAATTCATGTCATGAGTCTTTTTCTCAAAGAAACCGTTTTGATAATCAAATCGAAGTGTGAGAGAATTCTACACAAGGTGTTTTCCTAGTGTGATTATCTCTTCTAAAATTGCATGTAGATTTTATTCCAGTCATTAATCTTTAATAATATTTATTTATTCAAATTGCATGTATGTATGTATCCCTACATAAGTTTTTAGTCACCATGTGTGTGCAGGAATCAATGGAGAACAGAACAGGGCATCAGAGCCACTGAACTTTATTATGTGGGTGCTAGGAACCAAATGAAAGTCCTCTGTAAGATTAATGGAGACAGGCCGGGCGGTGGTGGCGCATGCCTTTAATCCCAGCACTCGGGAGGCAGAGGCAGGCGGATTTCTGTGAGTTCAAGGCCAGCCTGGGCTACCAAGCGAGTTCCAGGAAAGGCACAAAGCTACACAGAGAAACCCTGTCTCGAAAAACCAAAAAAAAAAAAAAAAGATTAATGGAGACAGGAAAAATTACTTATAGAATTATCATAAATTGTTCACTACAAGATAGAAAACTTCAAGCAATATTCAGTGATTCCTTTATCAAAGGATTGATGTGATTTGAAGTCTAGGAAAGTATGAATAAGGGTTGGCTCCTAATGCAGAAAACCAAAGAGTCCCGTATTCAATATTTTTCTGTATATCACCCATTTAATAATGTCACAAATATAAGAGACAAATTATTTTGTATGAAAGCAACTAGCCACGAATATCTGAATGGTGTTTTCACCCACACAGCTCTTATTAGTCAAATGATTATTTGTTTAGAGTTGGTTCCATGCAAATGGCAGACAGATTGTTTTTCTCTTCTGTTGCCTGTCAACCTATGCAATAAGATGAAAGTCCCCAAATGAACTTATGGCCAGTAATATGCCACAGCAGTTAAATCCCTTTCTACTATAGCTGATGATGAGTTCATCCCTATGTAGTAGGAAGAGCCAGCCAATTCCTAGAAGTTGTTTTCTGACCCTCATGCACTCACACATATAACATTCACTGAAGTAATTAAAGTCTAGTGAAACTGTTTTAAATGTAAAAACATAAGATTAATGGGTATTTACAATGATAAATACAACAAAACTTAAGCAAAATATTTTATAATTATTTTATGTGTATGTATGTGAGAGGAGTGGTTATGTGTGCACAATTGCAGGTGCATGTGAGAGGCATCCGATGTCTCTGTAGTTAGTGACAGCCAGCTGTGAGACACCTGACATGGGTGCTGGGGACTGAACTCAGGGCTTCTGTAAGAGCAGCACATTCTCTTCACAACTGAGCCAACTTTCAGTCCCTTAAACAAATTAACTAATTACATGTGTCCTTAAAGGCATTGTCCTAGATAAAAAGACTTAAAATCTAGAAGCACAACATGATTCTCTTCAATTAGCCACTTATTCAGAGCAATTGTAATCACATTTCCTTATCTTGCCAGGTTAGAGATTACAGCTTACGAATGGGGTCCTATTCCTAAAACAAACATTCTGTGCTATCACTCTTGCTTGAATGTTCTTGTGTTGGGTTGCTCATGGTGCTATATAAACATCTCCTTCATACTGGAGAACATTCACAGAGTCTGGGTCTCACATACATAGAAATTAGGGGAGGAGGAAGGTGCTTTCTCTTCCCAAGGGTGATGGAATCAAGATGTAGAGCTTTTTAATTTTAAAAATATACAGAGGTTTCTACTTTGAGTGATAGGGTTACTGCTGCTTTTGAACAAGCCTCAGGAGTACAGGGTCCTTATTGCCAGATGAGACCACAACTAAGGGGGTATATATTTAATGTGTTTAATTATTTTTGCATTTTCAAACATCAAAATTATGTAACTTTCTTCTATCATTTCCTCCTCCTCCTTACCTCATGTAAACTGAATCTCTCTGATATTCATGACCTCTTTTGCTACTCTACGTGTAGACACTCATACAAACCTACACACACACACACACACACACACACACACACACAAAACAAAACAAAACAAAACAAAACTTAATGATTCTGAAGGGAATTTAGCCAGACCAAGTATGACCAACATGTGTCTTTCAAGCCCTGCCCTTCTCCTACATTCCCTTTGCCTTTCTAAGAACCATTAGATTACTGTGGTAGTTTGAATGTGATTTGTCCCCCTAAGGTCATGATGAGTGGTTTTATTAATAGGTGTTGCCTTTTTGAAGAAATGTGGTCTTTTTGGAGGAAGTGTGTCACTCTGGAGGCAGAATTTGAAGTCTCAGATACACTCAAGCCACACTCAGTGAGTCAGTTTATTACTGTGGCCTATGGTTCAAAGATGTATAATTTTAACATACTCTCTACAGCACCAGGTCTGCATGCATGCCACTATGCCCAACCATGAAAATGAACTAAACCTCTGAACTATAAGACACCCAATTATTTTTTTTCTTTACAAGAGTTGCCAAGGTCATGCTTTCTCCTCACAGCAATAGAAACACTACCTAAAACATTTACAGTTTTTTTTTGTTTTTGTTTTTTTTTGAGACAGGGTTTTATATGTAGCTCTGGCTATACTGGAACTAGCTCTGTAGACCACACTGACCTTGAAATCACAGAATTCTGCCAGCCTCTGCTTCTCTTGTGCTAGGATTAGAGACATAAAACACTATCTACAGGCTGACAATTACATACTTAAAGCCAGTCACCAACGTCTGTTCCCTTAGTTGGCCTCTTCCTCCTCCTAAGGCTCTCTATCAAGGTCCTTATATCAAAGTATTGAAGTCAGGTTAGCCATACCCCCTTGTGGCTGTCCTAACTTATGTGACCTTCAAATTAAACACTTAATCCTCAGATGGGCTGCCCCTTTTACCTTTATGAAGTGCCATTTTCCTTCAGGGCATGTCTGTCTCCTCTCTATCCAGAGGCAGTTCTATGTATTCCAGCCAAATACCTGTTCCCCATCTCCCGTGGTCCTTTCCCTTCTCCCTCATCCTCTCTCTCCTGCCTTTGTCTCTTATTCCCTCACCATTCACCTCCAAGGCAAATAAATCTCCTTTGTGTTGAGAACTTGATTCTGGGGTATCTCTTGCTCACTCTAAGAATTCCTACTGATTCTGTTTAGTGTTGCTTCTATGTCAATGCATTTGAGCTGACAAATTCATACTAGAAAATATATCAGAGGTCTTGGACCAGTAGAAGACACAGTCTCCATCTATCATATGGATAGCATTCACAGAACAGAAAGAAATCAGGAAGCAGTGCATTCGTGGGATCTAGGACTTTAAAATATATATTGTGTAAAACAATGGTTAAAGATTTCAGCTTCTGTCACTTAAAAACTTTAAGTCACTTTCACATCGTATCCAGAATTGTTCTGAAATATCTATGCTTTTCTTCTAAGACGACAAATGGAATCATTAACACACAGTTAAATACACAACGTAATGATTGTTTGGTTTCCTTACACATAGATATAATGAGGGAATATAGTGAAATTGAAGCATTGGTATGCAGCAATGCCTTTCACCTACATCCGCAGGAAGAATGTGGACATTGGACTGCTTCTGCAGCACACTTAATTGAAATACCTTTTCTCTAAAAATGCTGAAGCTGCACTAATCATACTTTCCTTTCTCCATCAGATGTGGATCAGTGTATGAAGTGTCCTGAGGAGCAGTATGCAAATGCCGAGAAAAACCAGTGCATTACCAAATCTGTGGTCTTTCTGACCCATGAAGACCCCTTGGGGTTGGCTCTGACCGTAATGGCCATGTTCTTCACTGCATTCACAGTTGTGGTTCTTGGGGTATTTGTCAAGCACCATGAAACTCCCATTGTCAAGGCCAATAACCGGAATCTCAGCTACACCTTGCTCATCTCACTCCTCTTTTGTTTCCTCTGTCCCTGGCTCTTTATTGGCCAACCTACTGCAGCTAAATGTATCATGCAGCAAATCACATTTGGACTTGTATTCACTGTGGCTATTTCCACTGTGTTGGCCAAAACAGTTACTGTTGTTCTTGCTTTCAAAGTCACAGCCCCAGGAAGAAGGATGAGGTTCTACCTGACTTTAGGGGCTCACAACTATATCATTGGCATCTGTACCCTAATCCAAATTATTCTCTGTGCAATCTGGCTGCTAGTTTCTCCTCCATCTATTGACATTGATGCACACTCTGAGCATGGCCAAATCATCATTGTGTGTGACAAGGGCTCAGTTACTGCATTCTACTGTGTCTTGGGATACCATGGCTCCCTTGCATTTGGGAGCTTCATTGTGGCTTTCTTGGCCAGGAATCTCCCTGACACATTCAATGAAGCCAAGTTGCTGACCTTCAGCATGCTTTTGTTCTGCAGTGTCTGGGTCACTTTTCTGCCTGTCTACCACAGCACCAAGGGCAAGGTCATGGTGGCTGTGGAGGTCTTCTCCATCTTGGCTTCTAGTGTTGGCGTGCTGGGGTGCATCTTTTTCCCCAAGTGCTACATAATTTTGTTAAGACCAGAGAGAAATTCTCTTCAAATATTAAAGAAGAAAACATCTTCCTGAACTGACAGATCCTAAATTGAAACTGACAACTTTAGTGTTGGTACAGAACCACCTATTAGGATACAATGCTAGATGTATGCATTGTTTTGTGACTCTCACTCTTTCTTCTAATGACTATGCTGGGAATCATCATGTATACTACTTTTCTGTACATTTTCTCCTTTAAACTTCCAAATAACGCTTATTTTACAAGACCTGGCTATTGGATATTATTCCAGTGTAGATGTTCTATTCTTTCTTTAATATACATGAAGATTTGAAATAAACTGTGTTCTTCTTTTGATGTCTGACTAAATGTGTAGTTTTACAGCCCTGGAATGTTGGGACTAAAAACAGTGTGGTGTTTTTACACTCAACACCCCCATCCTTATCCTCTCTCCCATATCCACTATGCCTCCATTACAATACCAAAAAGAGCAGGACATGAAGATACAAACACCATATGAGACAAACTAATACACAGTAAGACGAGGGAAAAGAACATTCCTTTAAGTGTTTCTTACCAATTCTAGTTTTCTCTTTAGTGAATTCTGGGTTTAGATCTCTACTACATTTTGAAATTGTATTATTTGTGTTTGGATACCTACTGTCTTGAGTTTCATATATTTTGGATATTAGGCCTTTATCAGATATAGAGATGGTAAAACCTTTTTTTCCATTCCTTAGGCTGATGATTTGTCTCAATGATAGTGTCCTTTGCCTTGGAGAAGCTATTCAGTTTCATGAGGTCCTATTCATTAATTGTTGGTCTTAGTGTGTGTACTGATGGTGTTCTTTTCAGAAATTCTTCTCCCATTCCAATCACTTCACTTCTCTTGCCCACTTTCTTTTCTACCAAGTTCAGGTTATGTGGTATTTTGTTAAGGCACTTGATAAATTTGGCGTTGAGTTTTGTGCAGCGTTATCAGTATGGATCTATTGCAGGATGTCTTCTGTATGCTGACATTTGTGGAAGATGCTTTTCTTTTTTCAACTGTATTTTTGTCTTCTTTATTAAAATTAGGTTCCATAGGTGTGTGAATTTATATCTAGGACTTCAATTTGATTCCAATGTTCAACATGTCTCTTTTAATTCCAATATTATGCTGTTTTTATTATTATGACTTTTTGTACAATTTGAAATCAGGAGTGGTGAAACTTCAATTTTTTCATCATTATTTCAGCTATTATGTGTAACATGAATTGCTAAATGGTCTTATTAATAAAAAACCAGGAGCCAGATATTGGGGTGAAACCTGAAAGACCAGAGGGATAAAAACAAGCCAGCCTCAAGTTCTTAATGGTAGGAAATCCCAGCCCAAGAGAAAGCTACTTCCTGTATATTCACACCTATATACTTTTCTGTGCCTTGCCATCTCAGTTCCTTTCTCAGTCCAGCTACATCACTTCCTCTTTCCATCCAGCTCCATCACTTCCTATCTGTCTGTACAGACATCCCGACCTCTATGGCTAAATAGTTCTGGGATTAAGCTGGGGATAGGGGTGGTGGCACATGACTTTAATCCTAGCACTCAGAAGTCAGAGGCGGGTGAATCTCTGTGAGTTCAAGGGCAGCCTGGGCTACAGAGTGAGTTCCAGGAAAGGTGCAAAGCTACAACCTGTCTCGAAAAACCAAACAACAACAAAAACAAAAACAAACAAAAAACCCAAAACAACAGCAACAACAAAAAAACAAAACAAAACAACAACAACAAAACACTAGTTCTGGGATTAAAGGCACATGCCACCATGTCTGACTCTGTTCCCAGTGCGGCCTTTTTTTTTTTTCTTTTTTTTGAATTTATTTTATTTTATTCTACAATATAATTCAACTTTACATGTCAGTCACAGATCCCCCCATTACCCATCCTGCCACCCCGCCCCCCTCTCCCTGGCCCACCCCCCATTTCCATCTCCTCCAGGGCAAAGACTCCCCTGAGGATTGAGATCAACCTGGTAGACTCAGCCCAGGCAGGTCTAGTCCCCTCCTCCCAGGCTGAGCCAAGGGTCTCTACTAAGCCCC
>CABHPH010151668.1:62982-85833 GCA_902168325.1 Peromyscus nudipes
GCCAGAATCTGGGGCCAAGGTGAGCAGGTCTTCCCAGGGGTGGCTGGATCCCAGGGAAGGGATCTAGGGTGAGGGCGCCCAGTGTGGCCTTTAACTCACAGAGATTTGAATGAATCTCTGCCTCACAAATGCTCGGATTAAAGGTGTGTGCTATCATTGCCTGGCCTCTATGTTTAATATAGTGGCTGGCTTTTTCCTCTGATCTCCAGGCCAGCTTTATTTGTTAGGGCAAAAATAAAATATCATCACAATTCTGTTTTGTTGTTTTTCCCTATGCAGCTGAATATTTTCCTCTGAAGTTGTATGAAAAATTGAGTAGAAATGACGGTGTATTCTGATGTTGAACCTTGATTCTATTGTTCCAGAGTAAGATCCTAAATTTTTGATTTCTAGAATTATTTCACTTTGGGTCATTTTTATTATTGATTTCATATATATTTTTAGGTCTTGAACTATTATATTTATTCACTTCCCCTGTTTATTTGTGTTTTTCTGGATTTCTTTTTAAATCATTATTATTTTCATGCTAATACATTCTGACCATAGCTTCCCCTTCCTCCACTCCTTCCTGTTCTACTCCACACACACCACACATCTGCTCTCCTCTATATTCACTGCTTCTACTTTTCCCTTAATAAAAGGGCAGGCCTCCCAGGGAGGTCAAGCAAACACAGCATAACAAAAGACAACAAAACTGGGCAAAATCCATCATATCAAGGCTGATTGAGGCAACCCAATAGGAGGAAATGTGTCTCATGAGCAGACAAAAGAGTCAAAGACACATTTCTTCCACTCTTAGGTGTCCCACAAACACCCCAAACTAAACTACTTCTGTATGTATGAAGAGGACTTAATACAGACCCATTCAGACTCCATGATTTCTGCTTCAATTGTTGGTGAGTCCCTATAATCGCCACTTAGTTGATTCTGTGAGCCATATTCTCCTGATTTCCTTGACACCTCTGACTCCTATAACCCTTCCTCCTCCTCTTCTCCAGGGTTGCCTGTGTTCCACTAATGTTTGGCTGTGGGTCTCATCTCTGCATATGCTTCCAGCAGTTGACAGAGGAAGCCTCTCTGGTGTTGACTGGGATAGACACTGATCTACGAGCATTGCAGAATATTTAGAAATCAATTCAATTGTCTTTTTTGTTTGTTTGTTTGTTCTTATTTTGGTCAGTTGTGTTTGGTTCTGCCCAAGGTCTCTGAGTCATTAAGCTTCTGCTTCCTACCTATTTTTTCCCTGGATTTGTTTAAAGGATTTAGTAACTTCTTCTTTAGAACCTTAATTATATTCATAAAGGCTATTTAAAGTCTTTTTGTGGGCTTCAGAAATGTTGGAATATTCAGAGACTGAGGTGGTAGAGTTACTGGGCTCGAGTGGAGACACATTGCCTGGCTAGTTTGCATTATTATTTTTAGGTCAGGCAGCAGGCTGCCAGAGGGGTTCTCCTGCATTGCTGTGGATGATATCAGGGTGGGGAGAAGGGGATTGGTTCTGTGGGAACAGATGGAGAGAGAAGGTTTATGGGAAGCCTTGCTTGTTTTCTGGATGGATTGACCTGTGTGTAAGTAATATGTGCCTGCTGGAGTCGGGTGCTGTGATACACCAATGGGTGTTGAGAGGGAGGTTTCAAAGGGGAGAATATGGGATTGACAGGAAGTGTCAACAGTGGGTCTGTAAAGGCTGTCACTGCAGTTCTGCTAAAAAGCTTGTAAAAAGCCTTGGGGGGGAACTGGAAGAAAGAAGGAGAAATTAAGGTCTACAGATAGTACACCTGGATTTCTGTCAGGCATAGTCTGTGGGTTAGCAGGAATTTTTCTTGATCTCTTTCTATACTGTGCATGTTAGCTTCTGTCAGAAGTGGAGTTGATAAAAACTTTACCCCATTCTGCCTCATCTCTAATGTTATAGAAGACATAACTATTCACAGAAAAAGACTTGCTCTACATTTCTTCTTCTTTCTCTGAAGTCCATATCCACTCAAAGAGACTCATCATCTCACACTCATCAGAACTCTCTCACACTGGCAGTGCAGATTCTAGAAGGAAAAAGAAATAGATGAATAGGAAATGGTAAAAGAAGAATTTATACATTAAACACAGGGTGACTTCCCAGTTTCTATTTCCTTCTAAGATACTCAACAAGATTTCTTCACGGCCAGTACTGGAATGTAAAATGAGAAAAATATTGTAGGAAATCACAGATAAAGCAGAAGAAATGAGTCAACACAAGGAATTGATGGGTGAGAACTGAGGCATGGGGAGGGGAATCATGTTTTAGAAACCAAATATTCACCCTATCTCCTCCTTAAAGATTGGTTGGGGGAGAAGAGTGATAGATCTTATTTAATACTTGAAATGTAGCACACATAAATCTCTCTAGGGATGTTTTTGAATCTATAAATATCAATATTTTTGTAATGTTGTAAATGTAACAGTGGTTATGTAATGAGTAGATTGGTAGTGAATTGCCAGGATTCAGGAAATTTCAGAATTGTCTCAGGACAATGAAAAACAGGCTTTGGGTTGATATTCTGTAACTGCCACTGTGTTGCATATGCCCAACTGTGTGTGCTGTATAGAACTCAATTACTCTAAACATGGAGCTCCTGTTTCCTGACAGGGCTTTGTGATACAATTCCCAGTGTGTAGCCATGAATTCTGGCTTTGTGAGTCCTTCCTGAACCATTACTGCCTGTCTCAATTTGGATCATCTAACAAAATTTACTGACATCTCTTCTAAAGCCATTAATATAAATAGATTTTTCAGGCAATCCTCAGACCAAATTTTCCAAAATAGCATCTCAACGGAGCCTTAATTTCCACATATATGAGTGATGTCATAAAACTATCTGTACTCTCCTCACATATATTTTTCCACCAAATTTAATCACATGGACATCAGATTCAGAGACCCAGGGAGGAGAGTGTCCAAGATTCTTACAGATGTGAGGAACCACCTGGAAGAAAAAGGAATCATAAATGCACAAGCATCCTTTCCTTTGGCTACAGAAATAAAGGCAGGTGGGAATATATGTGTTCAAACATAATGTACTGATCTGAACAGCACTTCACAATACACACTGCCAAGGCTATGAGCAGGACAAAGATGTTCACTTTAATTTTCCTTTCTTGCTCCTGAACATTCCACTTTTTGTGTCCAGTTTCATTCATCCCAGGTGCTTTTGGGGAATGAAGCAGAATAAAGACAAAGATGGAGACTTGTTGAAATGTTATGTCTTCTTCCTTAGAAGAGTGCAGTGGCCAGTGGAGAAAGATTATTTCAACTACCTTCTGCAAATGTACTGCAAACTACATTCAGCTCCATTATGTAAAACCTCAGGAAGAGATGTTCAAAAGAATTAGGCTAACTGAAGGATAGAATCAAGTCAACATGCACAAATCATTAAATTTCATCATATAAAGTTGTGTCTTTTTACAAAGAGGTCCTAAATTGTCCACCCTTCTTTCCATAAAAATACATTTTCATGCTCCATATTAGGTGTTGTAGGAACTATAACTTTGTCTTTTTCTTTCTTTCTTTTTTTCTTTATGTGGGTATGGGTATTTTGTCTGCATATATTTCTGTGCAACACTGGCATTACGGATGTGTAATGATACCGGAAGAGTGACCTAGGATCCTAGGAACAGGAGAGAACTTCATGCCAATCAGTTGGACCTGAAAATCAAACTTGGATCCCCTTCATGAACAGCTGAGCCATCTTTCCATCTTTGAAATTTACCCAGTGAAAAAATTGCTTACTAGAGGAACCTTACTCTGTCCCCATTACTCTTGTATAGTTAATTCAAACCAATAAGAGTACATCTAGTTTGCTTCTGTGTATGGGAGGTGTTAGTAGTAATAAAATTTTGGCTTTGAGGAAATTTGTGAATGAAATACTCCATTATATGTCCTGGGCATAAATATAGGTATGAATTCTGATGTGGGTGGTTTTAAGGTATCAAATTCAAATTGACCAACTAAAAAGTGGATTGATTTTTAAAGGAGTTAACTTCAGAAAAGTCTTCTAACTTGATTTGAAGTGCTATCTTAGGATGCTCAGATAGTATGAAATAGGTAGTTAATATTCTTCCTCATGATGATGAGGATAATCATTCTCATGGAAAAGAACATGAGCTAAAGGTGTAGCTACTGAGTTAAATATCCATTCAGAGGACAGAAATGAAATCACATGTTTGTCCTTACCACTTTAGAGCATTAGAAAAACACCTTCCCAAGAAAACTCAACAACACAACACAAAGATCCATCTCTGTGTCCAAATTAACTTCATTCAAGAGATACAAGCAAGGTTCAACATTGGAAGATCAGTTAAGTGTAATATACTACATAATAAATTATAAGAATGCAACTACATTTTTATTAGAAATATTCAGAAAAGATACTTAACAAAATCTAGGATCCATTCAGAGATAAAAAATAAAACAAAGCCTGAAAGAATTGAATGAACATATCTTCACATCTTAAGTTTTGCTATGGTAAACTTATGGACAGCATTGTACTACACTAGAGAAAAAAATAATATTCACTAAAATATGAAGTGAGGACAGTTATGTGTGGTAGTGCATGTCTTTAATCCAAGTACATTGGAAGCACAGGTAGAAAATCTCTGTCTTCTTGTAGAGAACCTGGCCTATGTAGCAAATCCAAGTCAGGCAGGGTTGCATATGGAAACCCTGCCTTGACAGAACTAAACAGAAACTGGACAGAGATATGCATTTTCCCCACAATTCTTCTAAATAGTCATTAAAATATTGGTGAATGGAAAAAAAGGAATACAAAGAAGACGGAAAGATTTTAGCCTAGTCAAGATAGGGAGTTGAGATCAATCAACACTACATAGTGAGACCCTGTTTCAACAACAATAGAAAAGGAAGAATTGTAGTTATCCATATTTGGAGGAACATGAGATGATCCTGTGCATAGGAGATGCAAAAAAGGATGCAAAGTTAGCAAGCAAGACTTAGGAACTTTGTTAGGAAGTATATAGATCCCCATCACTAGGATCATGGTATTACAAAGATATTTACATATTTTTAAATTTAAGAAATACTTCAAATAAGTTTAAACTATATAACACTTAATCAGGTTCCCATTGCAGCAGTCTTTGTAAGGACTTTTCCCATAAGGAAATGCTTTGCCTTGTAGCTCAGTATACATCAACTTAGCACTTCTTCACAATAAATACACTGGGCTCTACCTATTCAGCTGTTTCCTTTGCAGTGGTCTGAAATGAAAAATGAGTTCATTTTTACTCTCTGAGATTTGAGGAGATCTTTTCCCTGCTTCAGATGTCCAATAGGCCTAGCTTGCTACTCTGTTGTTGTGATTAACCATAGACCATGAGCAAAGTGAGGAGCAGGAGCTGATTTGGCTCATGGGTTACATACAGTCAAGGGAAGACAATGCAGGAATCTGGAGACTGCAATGAAGACATGCTCCCAGAAGGAACACTGCTTATTGGCTTCCTCTGCTTGATTTCTCATACATCCCTGCCTAGGGAAAGTACTTCTCACAGTGGACTGGGCATTCCTACATCAATTATCCATTAATAAAATGCTTAAAAATATCACAGCAAGCTAGTTTGATGGAGGTAAATTTTTAGTTAAGGTTACCTCTATATTTTTTTAATTTACTGTGTGTCAGGTTGACAGAAATTATTTAGAAAACCCAGTTTGCATGCTTTGTAGTGTTTGCTCACAACGAACAACCGGACCTTCTTCCTAAATTTCTAATATTGGAGCTACTCAACTTTACATCAGTTTGGTTCCATACCTTCACATATTTGCCATTATATAATATACTAATTTAAATGTGTTCTCTCATTTGTTGTATATAAAATAAGCTTATTGATATTTCAACATGCTAATTCAGTACACTTATGGGAGGAGTATGTAAATTCCTTATATCAGCATGTGTCTAATTTTCCTCAGATCCCATAATCTGTGTGTAGTGCTGATTGTGCTTCTTGATTTAGTCATTTATGTCAGGAGGCAATGGTGGCCTGCTGTTTTGAGTGTATACCCTCCTTAGAAAATGAACTTTCTAATAAGTCAGGGGAGTGTTTCTTCACATAAATCATCCACATTGATCATGTTCCCCACCCTGCACACTGGAATTCTGAATGGATGTAAAAGAGTATTGCAAAAATAAAATATATCATTTTCTTAATTAAGTCTTTATAGGAATATGATCATTAACAATGTCCCTACATAAAATTCCTTAGGTTTCGACTCACATCTTGTTTCTGTAAAGTCAAGGTGAATCACATTTTTTCCCAAAGTAGAAGTTTTAATAATCAAACTGCAGTGTCAGGAAATACTACACAAGATCTTCTGTAGTGATTAATCTCCTCTAAAATGACATGTATCGGGTTCAGTTCTCACATCTTTAAAGACAGTTTTATTCTTTTTGCATGCGTGTGTGTCCCTACATAAGAACAGTCACACCATGTATGTACAGGAGCCCATAGAAAACAGATCAGGGCATTGGATCCACTGAACTCTGACATGTGTGTGCTGGGAACCAAATGCAATTGCTCTGTAAGAGTAATGAAAAGGGAAAACAGTGACTTGGAAAACTATCAGAAACTGCTAATCATGAGAGTGACTATGTAGTGACATATCTAGACACCTCACTTCAAAGGTCCAATGTGATTCAAAATTTAGGGAAGTTGGTACACATATTGATAAATGATGTGAGTGGTCCTATATTCAATATTCTTTTATATAGCAACCAGTTAGTAATGTCACAAAGTAATAGAATAAAATGGTTTTGCATGAAAATCTATTAGCCACTATTGTTCAAAAGTGTTGTCACTTACACAGCCCATATTTGTCAAATGATTATTTGGTTATGGCTTTCTACATACAAGTGACAGACAGATGTTATTCTTTCATTGATCTGTCAGCCCACAAAATGAATTGAAATTCCTTAAAGGACTTTTTTGGCCAGTGAGACAACTCAGCAGTTGAAACCCTTGTGACTAATGCTGATGACGGGAGTTCATCCCCAGGACCCATGTAGTAGTAGGAGGTAGCCAAAACCTAAAAATTGTCTTCAGATTTCCATGTACTCCTGTATACAACATCCACCAGATTAATTAAACAAAGTATAATTAAATTATTTTCAGTGTAAAAACAGATCAGAATAAATGGTGTTTACAACAATAAATACAAAAATTAAACAAAAATATTTTATTATGCCTTTAAGTGTATGTATGTGTTATGGGTGGTTATGTCTACCGAAGTACAGATGCAGGTGAGAGGCATCCAATGCTCCTGTATTTACAGTTACTGGCAGTTATGAGACACCTAATATGAGTGCTATGGGTTGAACTCAGGTCTTCTGCAAGAGTACTACATTTCCACAAATTAACTAATTATATGTGTCTATAAATTCATTGTTTTAGTTAAAATGATTTAATATCTAGAAGCAAATCATCACTTTCTTCAAGTATCCAATGATTCATGTAAATTGCAATCATATTTCCTAAGCTTGCCATCGTGAGAACTACAAATAATGAATAGGGTATTACTGCTCAACCCAAAGTTGTATATTAACACTCTTACTTAAGAGCTATTGCATTATCATTCTCACAATGTCTATCAGTATCTACTTCTTCCTTGAGGACCCATACAGAGTCTGTGTCTCACAGCGATGGAAATTAGGGAAGGAGGAAGATGCTGTTTGCTCTCAAAGATCATGGAATCAAGATGTAAGATCTTCAATGCTAAGTTTTACAGAGGTTCCTACTGTCATTGAAAGGACTACTGCCTCTTCTGAACAAGACTCAGGAGTACAGTGTCCCTATTGCCAGATAAGGACAAAACTTAGGGAATATGTATTTATCTTTACTTGCAGTTTCAAAACACCAGAATTATTTTTATATAACTTTCTTCTTTCATTCTCACCCTCCTACTTACCCTATATGAACCTGATCATGTGGCTATTCATGAGATCTTTTTGTTAATTTTACATATACACCTACTTATAATTGTATACACATACATACAACAAAATGATTCTGAAAGAACTCTACCCTGTCCAAGTATGGCAAATATGGCTTGAACAAGCCTTGCACTTCATTATTTCCTCTAATAATTCATTCCATCATAGCATCTAGAATGTATTTATTGTTTCTGTGCTTTCTGAAAACATGATATATGATTTCCTCAATACAATTAAATAGAAAAAAAGAATGATACTTTGGTTTCATTCATAAAGATAATGAGTATTAGGAAACGAAACGTGTCTGTTCAGCAATGTCCTTCATTTACATCCTCAACAACAAAATACAGATATTGAAAATCTCCTTCAACACACTTAATTGAAATTTCCTGTCAATAAATATGCTGAAGCTGAACTAATCATAATTTGTTTCTCCATCAGATGAAAGTAAATATGTGAAGTGGGCATAGGAGCAGTATACAAACACAGAGCAGAACCAGTGGCTTGACAAAGCTGTAATTTTTATGACCTATGAAGAACACCCGGGGATGGCTCTGTCCCTAGTGGCCTTGTGCTTCTCCTAATTCACATGTACGTTCTAGGGGGTCTTTGTGAAGCACCATGACACTACCATTGTGACAGCCAATAACCACACTCTCAGCTAAACCTTGCTTATAACACTCATCTCTTCTTGCTTGTGCTTCTTGCTTCATTGGCCATCCCAACTCAGCTAACTGCATCCTGCAGCAAATGACTTTGGAGTAATATTCACTGGAGCTGTTTCCATTGTGTTGGCCAAAATAGTTACTGGGCTTCTGGCTTTTGAAGTCACAGTCCCTGGAAGATGGTTGAGGTACTATCTAATATCAGGGACACCTAATTACATTATTGTCATATATACTCTCATTCAAATTGTTCTCTGTGCACTCTTTCTGGAAGTTTCTATTCCCTCTACTGACATTGATGTACACTGTGAGCATGGCTACATCATCATTGTGTGTGGCAGGGGTTCATTTCCTATAATCTAGTGTGTCTTGACATACCATAATTCCCTTGCCTTAGAGAGCTTCATGGTGAATTCCTTCATTGTGAGATTTCTGGTATCTCCCTGATACATTCAATGAAACCAAGTTTCTGAAATTCAGCATAGTATTATTTTGATGGGTCTTGATCATCTTTTTCCCAGTTTACCAGGGCACCAAGGGAAAGATCCTTGTGTCTGTGGACATCTTCTCCATCTTGGCCTCCAATGCAGGCCTGTTGGAATACATCTATATCCCATTATGCTATAAAATTTTGTTAAGAGTGGAGAAAAATACTTTTGCATAGTTCAGGGAGCAAACATCTTCCTGAACTCACATTTCTTAAATTGTATCTGATAACTTTAATGTTGGTACAGAACCATCAAGTTGGATACAATAAAAGATGTATTCATTATCTAGTGATTCTCACTCTGTCTTATAATGATTATGCCACAAAATAGCATTTATCCTACTTTTTATAAAATAATTAGTCATAAAATTAACAAAAATTTCATGGATTGAGACAGAAAACATCATGCAATATATAGACACCCTGTTTTTCAAAATTTTTGTGTGATTTGAAATCTGGATAAGTGGGGATAAATGTTCATAAATGAGGTAGAAATTATAATAAGTCTTATATTTCGTATTTTATATGAAGCACCCAGTTAATTATGTCACAAAATTATAGATTCAAATGATTTTCTATGAAAGCAAGTAGCCACAATTATCCAAATCATGTTGATGCCTACACAGCGCATATTGGTCAAGTTATCATTTATTTAGGGTTGTGTACATACAAATGGCATACTAATGATTTAGCTCTCCTGTGATCTGTCATCCTATATGATGTAATGAATGTCTTTAAAGGACATCCAAGGAACAGCAGTCAAATCACTTGTAACTAAAGCTGCTGACCTAATTTCATCCCCAGGTCCCAGGCAGTAGTAAGAGGTAGCCAATTGCTAAAAGTTGTCATCCAATCTCCATGTACACCTGCATACAACCACCACCAAATTAATTAAACAAAGTCTAATGAAATTGTTTTAAATGTAAAAACAATTAAGAATAAGGGATATTTACTGGAATAAATACTACAAATATTAAGCAGTGGTTAAACAAAAAATATTTGTATTATTACTTTATGTTTATATGTGAAATGGTGGGTTATGCCTACCCAAGTATAGATTCAGGTTAGAGGCAACCAGTGCTTCTGTATTTAGAGTTGCAGGCAGTTATGAGACACCTGCTATGAGTGCTGTTAACTGAACTCAGGTCACCTGCAAGAACAATATATTCTCATCACAGTTGAGCCAACATTCCAGTTCCTGATTATTAACTAATTAAAACTGTGTATAAATAAATCCTGGAATCACATCATGACTTTATAATTATCCAATGGTTCAGAACATTGAGAATCTCATTCCCTAAAATTGTCACACTGGGCATTACAACTTGTAAATGGGTCACTATTACTCAACACAAACATGTGTTGCTACTCATGCTTGATTGTTTGTGTGTTATTGTGTTCATCATGTTTTTGTTCTCTCTTCATTATTCAGAAATTTTCTGTTCATTTTAAATACCAACCACAGATGCCCCTCTCCTCCCTCCTCTTGCCCCACCTCAGCCTTTCCCCCCAACCCACCCCTCATTCCTACATCCTCCAAGGCAAGGACTCCTATGGGGAGTCAACAGAGCCTGGAACATTCAGCTGAGGCAGATCCTACCCCACCTACTGAACCAAAGCTCACTTGGTTCCGTACTCCAAAAGGCTCACTGATGCACCAGGGATGGATTCTGATCCCATTGACAGGGGCCCCTTTAACAGGTCAAGCTAAACAACTGTCTTACCTATGCAAAGGGCCTAGTCCAGTCCCATAGAGGCTCCACAGCTATTGGTCCACAGTTCATGGGTTCCCATTAGTTTTGTTTGGTTGTCTCTGTAGGTTCTCCATCATGATATTGATATCCCTTGCTTATAGAATCCCTCTTCTCTCTTTGACTGGATTCCTGTTGTCAGCCTAGTGCTTGGCTGTGGATTTCTGCCTCTGCTTCCATCAGTTACTGGATGGAACATCTATGATGGCAGTTATGGTATTCACCAATCTCATTACTGGAGTAGGTCAATTCAGGCACCCTCTTGACTATTGCTAGTAGTCTAATGTGGGGTCATCTTTGTGGATTCCTGGGAACTTTCCTAGCACCCTGTTTCTCCCTGTTCCCTTGATGTCTCCCTCTATCATATCTCTTTTCTTGCTCTCCCATTCTGTCCCTATTCAAGTTCAACCATCCTGTTCCCTTATTTTCTCATCCTCTATTCACTATACTCAATTGTCCCCCATCACCCTGAATTTACCCATGGTGATCTCATCTATTTCCCTTTTGCAGGAATCCATGAGTTTCTCTTAGGGTTTTCCCTGTTAGGTAGCTTCCCTGGAGCTATGGGTTATAGTCTGGTTATCCTTTGCTTTACATCTAGTATCCACTTATGAGTGAGTACATACCATATTTATCATTCTGAGTCTAAGTTACTTCTCTCGGGATCATATTTTCTAGTTCCATCCATTTGCTTGCAAATTTCATGATGTCATTGTTTTTTTTTTAACTTCTAAGTAGTACCTCTATTGTGTATATGTGCCACATTTTCTTTATCCATATTTGGTTGAGGGACATCTAGGTTGTTTCCAGGTTCTGGCTATTATGAATAATGCTTCTATGAACATAGTTGAGCACACATCCTTGTGGTATGACTGAGCATTCCTTGGGTATATGCCCAAGAGTGGTATAGCAGGGTCTAGAGGTAGATTTATTCCCAATTTTCTGAGAAACTGCCATACTGATTTCCAAAATGGCTCTACAAGTTTGCACTCCCACCACAGTGGAGGAGTTTTCCCCTTGCTCCATATCCTCTCCAACATAAGCTGTTATCTGCGTTTTTGATCGTAGGCATTCTGAAATGTGTAAGATGCTATCTCAGAGTTATTTTGATTTGTATTTCCCTGATGGCTAAGGATGTTGGTGCTCATGATGTTCTATCAATATCTGTTTTACACTCTAGTACTCTCAGAGTTTGAATCTCATGAGATGGCAATTAGGGAAGGAAAAAATGTAGTGGGTAGCTGTTCCAGCTTTGACCTGGAAGTACTACCCCCATTGAGACTTCGGTGACTGAAACACCTACAAGGCGAGGCTGGGACAGGAGCCCTTAAGACCCGAGACCGGGATGTGCTGGCTCTCTTGGTTCCTAGATCCTGGACGCTGGAGGTAGTTTGAGCAGAGTTTTCCAGAAAACACCACTGAACTATGCTATACCTTTCCTAGACCCTGTAACCTATCCCTTTACTTGTAAGTTACCCCACAGAATAAACCTCCCTTTTAACACCAGTTGCCTTAATACTACACCAATATGAAGATGCTGTCTGCTCACTAAGGTGATGGAATCAAGGTGAAGAACTTTTAGTGCTAAGTATATGCAGAAGTTTCTACCTTGAGTTATAGGGCTCCTCCTTCTTATGACCATGAGGACACAAATAAGGGTGTATTTATTTAAATTTCTATTTTTTGTAGTTTTGAAACATTAATAATATATTTATTGCCAGATGAGGACACAAATAAGGGTGTATTTATTTAAATTTCTATTTTTTGTAGTTTTGAAACATTAATAATATGTTTATGTGCCAGGGACAGCATATAAGATGGCAACATGCTACCAGCAGAGATTAGAGAAAAGGGGACCTGAGATTGTGGACCATCAACCCTCCGTGTGTTCCCCTCCAGATCTTCTGCTTAGCATGCCTCTAGAGGGCCAAGGCAGAAATGCCTATGTATCCCAAGGTCACGGTTTATGGGGTGCACAAGTCATGTCCTCCTCCATATAAATATTTCTTGTAATACTAGTCTTTTTCTTCTATTGCATCTTCATGTTCTGTGTTCCTAGACCAATGGTGATTTGCAAAAGGAGTGAAGTAAATTTAAAAGGAATTTATACAGAGATGTTCACCCAGGCTGGGGTTAAGGCAGTTATGCAGTTCATGGAAAAGAACCTGCAGCCTAGGGAAGCTTTCTAGGCTTGGATAAACTGTACCAAATGTGTGGTCAACTATATCACATCGTATGATGTGTATCAACACACTGAACTTAAATTGGCCATGATGAATAATGCAGTTTCTGAGGATATTCCGAGGATATTGTGTAAACTTGAGACCCTAAGAGGTATTGGCTGAAGACTGTGGATGGAGTAACATATAGATGGGATGACAAATTAAAGTGTGGGAACCCAGAATAGGAGGGAAATACTGGCCTCCACCAAGAAAGGGAGATGGCCACTTTAATTCGGATATTTTTTCATCCTCCTGAAGGAGTGTGTAGATACTGTGACAATTGATATAGTGATTGCTGCAAACTTTATTGGGTTCGCAGATTAAAAAGAGCTGCCAAGAAAGGTGAGCTTCCTTTCATAGAAGCTCTATAAATTAGATTAAGTCTTCCTTGAAATTGTTGGATATAGAAGGACAGAAGTTGCTGCCTTGCAGGGACAGATTTCTTGTCTGAGATCATTGTGGCCCACCAGTCACGGGGCTTGGTGTTTACAGAGGGCTGAGGAGGAACTTAGGCAGCTACAGGGGTCTTGAGGTTGGAGCAGGCTGTGTGAGAAGGAAATGACTGTCTGGTACATTGACCACTGTTCTTATTTTTACCTTTTTTTTTTTTTGCAAAATTGCATGTTGCTAGCCTTTTGGTCAAGTGCTCAGAAGATTGTATAATCATTAATAATAAAAATAAATTATGCTTGCTTTGGTGTTAATTCTGGGATAGTCCTGTGTTTAGTACAAGATGATGAAGAATATATTGGTGATTTTCTAAGAATAACATTTGTAATCGTGAGAACATTTTGTATTGGGTGATTTCCCCTTTTCTTTCTGTCCCCTCTTTACTTATGATAATAAAAGACTGAGGTTACCAGGGCAAAAAGAGAAGTTAAGAGAAATTAGAGAAGCTAAGAGAAGCTAGGGAAGCTAAAGAAACCGTAACAGAGAAACTACTTAGCAACTGCAGAAGCCCAAAGTGACCTGTCTGCTTGCACGAGCACTGTCTCTGAGTCATTACTGTACCTTCCAGGTATTTCATCCTTCAGACCCCAGAAACTGCTGAGGCTTGTCCCTGGCATTCATGTACCTTTCATCTCTCACTCCCATCCTCCTAATTCCCCATAAAAATCCAGTCACTCTCAAATTCATGAGCCCTTTTTTTTTACTTTTACATGTACAAACACATATAAATATACACACTCATACAATCTATTTTACCAGGCTTCTCTTTTTAGGCCACCAACCAGCTCCCAACTCCTAGCTTGACACAGAGAATTATTATTAATTTTAATGCTTGGTCTAGCTTAGGCATGTTTCTGGCAAGCTCTTTTAATTCAAATTAATCTGTTCCTCTTTATCTAACTTTTGCCTGGGAGCTCCTTCCTTTCTTACTTCTATATCACTTACTTTCACTGCTTTTCTATGTCTGGCTGACTGGACTCTGTCAGACTTCTTGTCCCAGGCATGTCCCTCATTCTCTCCTCCTTCTTCTCTCATTCTTTTTCTTGTCAGCCTTGATTTCTCCTGTTATATATTTTCTCTGCCTTCCAGCCTTGCCTATCCTGGCTCTGCCTAAATATTGGCCATTCCGTTATATTAGCCAATAAGATGCCTTAGGCAGATAGGGTGAAAAAAATGCAACACACCTTTTCATAATTAAAAAATTCCCCACAAAAAGAAACACACCTTTTCATAGTTAAAGTGATATTCTGCAGCATAAACAAAGCTAACACATCTTGGTCTATTCAATACAATATTCTACAACAGCCTATTTATTCCATTTAGTGTTGCTTCTATGTTGTTTTGTTTTCCCTGGCACATTCAAATTAGAAAATCTAGAGCATATCTCGTCCAAGTAAAAGGAATAGTCTCCATCCCTCATGTGGACAGCAGTCATAAAAGAGACCAGTACCTCAGGAGGGAGTGAGCCCAAGTGATCTGTGATTTTAAAAACACTCAGCCAAACTGCGGTTATTGAATTTAGCTTCTATGAATTTGCCAGGCTTTGTCATTCCACCATAGTATTTTTGGAAACTGTGCTTACTGATAATATGATAAATGATCTCATTAGTACAGTAAAATGGACAAAAGAATGATTCTTTGGTTTATTCCCCATGAAGATAATGAGCATTATGATATGGAATCATGTCTGTGAGACAATGTCTTCAATTACATCTTCAGGAACAAATTCCAGATATTGCAATATTTCTTCAACATATTTAACTGAAATATGCTGTCAATAAAAATGATGCAGCTAAACTTATGATACATTCCTTTCTCCATAAGATGTGGGTCAATGTGTGAAGTTTCCAGAGGCCAACACAAAGCAGAACCATTGCATTCACAAAGCTCTGGTCTTTCTGACCTATGAAAACCCCCTATGGGATGGCTCTTGCCTCAATTGCCTTCTGTTTGTCTGCATGCACAGTGCTGGTTTTGGGGGTCTTTGTAAAGCATCATGACACTCCATTTGTGAAGGCCAATACCCAGAATCTCAGCTACAATTTACTTATCTCTCTCATCTTTTATTTCTAGTGCTCCCTGCTCTTCATTGACCATTCTGACTCAACTACATGCATCCTGCAGAAAATAACATTTGGAGTATCATTGTGGCTGTTTCCACTGTGCTGGACAATAGAGTTACTGTGCTTCTGGCTTTTAAATGTGCAGCCCTTGGAAGATGGATGAAGTAATTCTGGTTTCAAGGACACTTAACTACATCATTTCCTTCTGTACTCTCATCCAAGTTATTATCTGTGTGGTCTGGCTACAAGCTTTTGCTCCCTATGATGATATTGATGCATATTGAGCATGGCCATATTATCCCTGTGTGTGACAAGAGCTCAGCCACTGCCTTCTTCTGTGTCCTAGGATACCTGTCCTGCCTGGCCCTCATAAGCTTCACTGTGTCTTTCTTGTCCAGGAATCTGCCTGACATATTCAATGGTGCCAAATGCTTGACATTTGACATGCTGTTGTTCTGTAGTGTTGGGATCACTTTCCTCCCTGTGTACCATAGTGCCCAGAGAAAGGTGATAGTGGCTGGGAATATTTTCTCCATCTTGGCTTCCAGTGCAGGCCTGCAGGAATGCATCTTTGTTCCCAAGTGCTGCATAATTTTGTTAAGACCAGACACAAATTCTCTTCAAAATCTCAGGAAGAAATTTTCCCATAATCATATTTGATTAATTCTAAGTGATGCATGTATAATTGCTTCACACTGTCAAATATTGTATTACACTCCAAGATCTATCTCTTTTAGAATGTCACTCACTTATTACTCGAATGATGTTACCCAACAGTATCATGACTACTACTGTTGTCTCCATGGCCTCCTACAATCTGCCACTCAGCTACTCATTTCACAAGACCAAGCCAATGAGCAATATTGAAGTTGGAAATATTCTTTTCTGTTCTAAAATATAAATATATTCAAATAATTTCAAAGCTCTTATTTTAATACATGGATGAATGAATGGCTTTGATGGCAGTTGAGGGGTGAAAGAAAAATTCAGGATATTTGTGAGAGAGTGAATTCATGATTTTTGTTGCTTTTTGTTTTACCTTTTTATTTAAAGTAATTTATAATTATTATCTCTAAAAACTGTATAGCAAGGTGTTTGTAATATTGCAAGAACGTGATGTCCCACTAGAGGGAGGCATAAACCCACTTACTTGTATCCAGACTCTTGATGTCATGCCTTGAGAATCTGGTCATGCTTTCAGATGAAGGTAAAACAATATTCTTCCTTGTAGGGGAAGGTAAAAGGATCCTGATGCATTAGAAAAGCAGAACTTAGAAGAGAGCAGGGTGTGTTAATAAAGAGTTAGAAAGAATATTACAGAAGGTGGATTCATGCCTCTGCATTTAAAATCACATACAGCACTTGCAGAGGAACTTACTCTATATCCATCTCCAACAAAATGCTCTCCTAACTACTTGAAGTAATAACTCCACAGGTCAGATGGCCTTTTATGGGGTTAAGTTTACGTAAAAACACAGTGCACATAAATAAACACTAAAAGACACACACACACACACACACACACAAACACACACACACACACACTTACATTTTTTTAGAAAAGTTCTCACTGTATATTCTAGGCCAGTCTTGAACAAAACTCCTCCTGTTTCAACAGCTCATCCCCTAGGACTCTATGGATTAATGGTGTTAGCTACCTCTCCCAACTAAGCAGTGACTTAGGAAAGCTTGTTGTGGAGATTTGCTTGTGGATTTTGGACATAGAGTTAATCAGTCTTCCATCCATTTAGAATCCTGATATTTACAGGAAATCACCTATAGCAAGCATTAATAAAACCAACATGGGAGGAAGTGGGCATGGTTATTAGAGAGTATATAAGGACACTCCAGGGGCAGCCAGGTTCATTCTTCTCTAGACCAGACAGAGTGTGTTTCTATACCTTCTGGCTCCTAGACTGCTAGATCTATCCCCTCCACACACTGAGGATCATATTCCAGAGATGGGATTATATTGTTGTGTCCCTACGAAACACTGCTGAAGCCATAGACTATTTCTTGGGTGAGTACACAATTTAAGGTAGAACGTCATTTATATTTCCTATTTTTAATTTATTAACAAACTGAGGTTTCTGCTTAAAAATGCTTAAAATTTGGCTGTTCATTAAAAGGGATTCTGCTCTCATTTGGTCATCTTTCTTTCTTTTTTTATTTTATTTTTCTTTATTAAGAAATTTTCTACTCACTCCTCATGCTATTCACAGACCCCCTCTCCTCCCTCCTCCCACCCCCAGCCCCCCTTCCCAAGCCACCCCGCATCCCATCACCCAAATCGAGGTCTTCCATGGGGAGTCAGTAGAGCCCAGCTCACTGAGCCTAGGCAGGTCCACGCCCCTTCCCACTGCACCTAGGCTGTGCAAGGTGTCTCACCAAAGGCACCGGATTCCCACAAGCCTGCCCATGCACCAGGGACAGCTCCTGATCCCCCTGCCTGTATGCCCCCCAAACAATTCAAGCCAAACAACCATCTTCTGTATCCAGAGGGCCAATCCAATCCCATGGGTGCTCCACAGCCAACAGTCCACAGTTCATGGGCTTCCAGGTGTGTGGCCAGTCATCTCTGCACGTCCTCCCATCATGATCTCCACGTCTCTTGCCTGCAGTATCTCTCCTCTCTCTCATCAATTAGATTCCCGGAACTCAGCCTGGTGCCTGGCCTTGGATCTCTGTATCTGCCTCCATCTGTCACTGGACAAAGGCTCTATGATGACAGGTAGGTTAATTGCTAGGCTGGTCAACAGAGTAGACCAGTCCAGGTACCCTCTGGACCACTGCCAGCAGATCAAGGTGGGGTCAACCTTGTTGATTCTTGAGAGCCTCCCCAGCACCCTGCCTCTTCCTATTCCCATGATGTTGTCATCTATCATGGTATCTTCCTCCCTGCCCTCCCACTCTGTCCCTGTTCCAGCTTGACCCTCCCATTTCCATGTGTTCTCATCCACCACTGCTTGCCCTTTGCTATGCTCCCCCCCACACACACCGTGTCCACTCATGTAGATCTCATCGACTTCTCCTTCACAGGGTCAACCATGTGTCCCTCCTAGTGTCTTTTCCTAGATAGCCTCTCTGAAGCTGTGGGTTGCAGTCTGGCCATCCCTTCCCTCCCATTTAGTATCCACTTATAAGTGAGTACATACTATGTTTGTCCTTCTGAGTCTGGGTTACCTCACTCAAGGTGACATTTTCTAGATCCATCCATTAGCCTGCAAATTTCATGATATCATTGTTTTTTACTGCTGATTAGTACTCCATTGTGTATATGTGCCACATTTTCTTTATCCATTCTTCAGTTGAGGGACATCTAGATTGTTTCCAGGTTCTTGCTATTACAAATAATACAGCTTTGGTTCTCGTGGTCTTTGTCAAACACTATAACACTCCCACTGTGGAGGCCAATAACCAGAATCTCACATATATCTTACTCATTTCACTCATTTTTGTTTCCTGTGCTCCTTGCTATTCATTGGACATCCCAACTCAGCTACCTGCGTGCTGTAGCAAATCACACTTGGAGTTTTATTCACTGTGGCTGTTTCCACTGTGTTAGCCAAAAGAATTACTGTGCTTCTGGTTTTCAAAGTCACAGTCCCTGGAAAAAGGATGAGGTACTTCTTGGTTACAGGCGTACCCAACTCCACCATTACCACCCAAACCCTCATTCAAATTATTCTCTGTGCAATCTGGCTGCTAGTTACTCCTCCCTCTATTGACATTGATGAATACCCTGAACATGATCATATCATAATTTTGTGTGACTAGGGCTCAGTTACTGCATTCTATTGGGATACCATGGATCCCTTGCCTTTGGGAGCTCCCTTGTGGCTTTCTTGGCCAGGAATCTATCAGACACATCCAAGGAAGCCAAGTTGCTGACATTTAGCATGCTTTTGTTCTGCATTAAAGGGTCAACTTCCTCCCTGTCTGCTACAGCACCAAGGACAAGATCATGGTGTCTGGGGAGGTCTTTTCCATCTTGGCCCCCAGTGCAGGCTTGATAGAATGCATTTTCATCCCCAAGTGATACATAATTTTGTTAAGACCAGAAAGAAATTCCCTTCAAATTTTAAAGGAGAAAACATCTTCCTGAACGCACACCTCAAATCGTAACTGATAACTGTAATGTTGATACAGAACCATCTATATGGGCACAATGCAAGGAGTGTGCATTAGCTAGTGGCTCTCAATTTTTCTTCTAATAAAGATGTTAAGAAGTGTCATGTATACCACCTATTTATACACGCCCTCCCATAGTCTTCCACTCAGCCCCTTATTTTACAAGACCTGGCTGTTGGACATTAGTGCAGAACAGAAATTCTTTTATTTCTGTAGTATACAAAAGGAATGCTCAACCATACCACAAGGGCATTTGCTCAGCTATGTTCATATCAGCATTATTTGTAATAGCCAGAACCTGGAAACAACCTAGATGCCCTTCAACCGAAGAATGGATAAATAAACTGTGGTACATATATACAATGGAATACTACTCAGCAGAGAAAAACAACGACATCTTGAGGTTTGCAGGCAAGTGGAGGGATCTAGAGAAAATCCTCCTGAGTGAGGTAGCCCAGACTCAGAAAGACAAACATGGTATGTACCCACTCATAGGAGAATACTAGTTGTGGAACAAGGATGACTGGTCAGCCACTCACAACACCAGGGAGGCTACCTGGAAAACAGGACCCCAAGAAAGACACGGGGATCGTCCAATGATGGAGAAATGGATGAGATCTACATGAACAGACTGGACGTGAGTGGGGATAATGAGGGGCGAGGGGCGAGGGAAAGAGAACTTGGGGGAGCGGGAGATCCCAACTGGATCAAGTGCAGAGAGGAAACACAGGGAATGTTCATGATAAATGAAGACCGCATGAGAATGGGAAGAGGCAGAGTGCTGGAGAGGCCCACGGAGATCCACGGAGATGCCCCCACAATAGACTGCTGGCAATAGTCGAGAGGTAGCCCGATCTGACCTACCCTGGTGATAGGATGGCCAAACACCTTGATTGTCGTACTAGAAGCCCCATCCAGTGACTGAGAGAACTAGATGCAGATATCCACGGTCAGGCCCTGGGTGGAGCTCCGGGAGTCCAATTGGAGAGAAGGAGGAGGGTTTATGTGAGCTAGAGTTGTTGGGACCAGGGATGGATGGAATACAGGGACAAGTGACCAAACAAACGGAAACACATGAACTGTGAACCAATGGCTGAGGGGCCCCCAACTAGATCAGGCCCTCTGAATGGGTGAGACAGTTGATTGGCTTGATCTGTTTGGGAGGCATCCAGGCAGTTGGACCAGGTCCTGTGCTCAGTGCATGAATTGGCTGTTTGAAACCTGGGGCTTAGTAGAGACCCTTGGCTCAGCCTGGGAGGAGGGGACTAGACCTGCCTGGGCTGAGTCCACCAGGTTGATCTCAATCCTTGGGGGAGCCTTTGCCCTGGAGGAGATGGAAATGGGGGGGTGGGCCGGGGAAAGGGGGGCGGGGTGGCAGGAGGGGTAACGGGGTGATCTATGACTGATATGTAAAGTTGAATTATATTGTAAAATAAAATAAAATAAATTATAAAAAAAAATAAAAAAATAAAATTAACTGGGAGGCCTTCTTTTGATGTCTGAGTGAATGTGTGCCTTTAACAGGAGCAGAGTGCAGAGACTAAATGTATTGTGTTGTTTACACACACACACACACACACACACACACACACACACAGAAAACACCCTACCTAATCTTCTTCCCAGATCTACTATGTCTCCATTTCTCTTACAAAAGGAGAAGGACTCCAGAAGACAGGAAACAAAGTTGACAACGCAGTGTGAGTAGGACAAGGCAGGAACATTTCTTTAACTGCTTCTCAACAACTGCAGTTTCCTGTTTTGATAATTTCCTATGTAGATCTGTACACTGTTTTTCAATTGCATTGTTTAGTTATAATATCTATTTTCTTGAAGTCTTCATAGATTTTGGGCACTAGTCCTCTACCAAATATAGAGTTGGTAAAAATCTTTTCCCATTTTGTAGGCTGGTGTCCTTTGCCTTAGAGGAGCTTTTCAGTTTCATGAAGCCCTATTTATTAATTGTTGGTTTTAGTGCATGCATTAATGATGCTTTTTTCCGGAAATTCTTCTCTCATTCCAATGAGTTCAAGGCTATCCCCTATTTTCTTGTCTGCCAGGTTCAGGGTATCTGTTTTTTTTTGGTGATGTTTTTGATAAATTTGGACTTGAGTTTTGTGCAGGGTGAGCAGTATGAATCTATTTCGGTTTTTCTGTAAGCAGACAGCAGACAGCCAGTTATCCCAGCACCAGTTTTTGAAGATACAATATGATTTCAGTTCTGTATTTCTGTCTTTTTTTTATCAAATTCAGATGTCCATAGGTGTATGAATTTATATCTAGGACTTCAATTCTATTCTCATGTTCAACATAGCTAAACCTGATTAATGTCATTTAAAGCAAGTCCATGGCCAACATTTAAAAATTAGTAGGCTGACATCTTTATCACCAGTGTTGGATTTTAACTTCAATTTTCTCAAATTGTGAAAGACAACATGAATACAAAATATACATAATTGTTTTAGCTATTAAAATGAAAAGCCATAGTTAAGATAGTAATCCCCTATCACTGTGAGAAAGGATGGACAAAATATTACCAAATAAATTAATAAGCATGTAGGAATGCTATTTCAGTCAGTAAACACAGGGCTACATTATGGTCCAACCACATCTCTCATGGAACCTTCTGAGAATACATAAGTAAGTGCAGATAACAGATACTTGTCTCCCAATGTTTATTTCATTGTTTTTCAGAATATTTTAGATATGGAAGCACACTTGATGCTTGTCCACAGATGAGGAAATTAAAAGAAATCAGCTAAAATTTTGTAATTTTATTTTCCTATGAAGATTCATTACTGCTATTTGCAATGCATTCTTAGAATTTTGAGTTTTTTCCCATGAATTACCATACATAAATATATACACAGTTATTTTTAACTATACCATATACATGGATTTTAAAGAAGTTTAAATAAATAGATTCTATGTAATTCCTAAATGACTGAAACAAACTATGAAGTTTTACAAAGAAGACTATTGGGTCCAGACTTCTCTAGATATAATAGAATTCAGAGGAACGACAAATAGGTTTTATTTAGATATAATGGAGTTGTCTTCAGCCTGCAAAAATTAAATGATGTCATTAGCAGGAATTGGGGATGAATTA
>CABHPH010151668.1:85843-96932 GCA_902168325.1 Peromyscus nudipes
CCATGAAACTCCCCCTAATTCTGTCTGTAATGAAGAAAGTAGGTGTACAGTGGTCCTTACAGAACCTTACTAGAAAGCATCTGCAATAATTGGGACATTCCTGGACCTCTACAAATCTCAGCATGTGAGTTTTTCTTTTGTGGCGGGGGACAGGGGTGATTCTGAAAGAAAGCTTGTCTCTATTGGTGCTAAGATGTGAGGAAGAAACAGGCCTCACACTTATAATAAACTGTGTAGTTCAAGAGTACTATTCAGAGACTTGATGGGACTTCTACATTTCCTTGTGTGAAACAGAGATAAGGGAAGAAGTAATAAGGGGATTTTCTAGAACACTGCTTTTAATTTCTTAGGAGTGCATGATACCTCATGGTGCTTCCTGTGTCCTAGGTCCTTCAGCTTACCTATGGACCTTTCCATCTTATCTTGATTGATAATTATCAGTTTCCCTATCTGTTTCAATGGTCCCCCAAAATACATCTGTAGCCCTGGTCATGATCTCATTGATGCTTTACTTCAACTGTAATTGGATTGGACTGGCCATCTCAGAAAATGATCAGGCTACCCAATTTCTCTCACATTTGAGAACAGAGATAGAAAAATACAATCTGCTTCATCTTTGTGAACATGATCCTAGGTAACCTACATTTATGCATGCCAAGAGCTGAAGTGTATTATAACCAAATCATGACATCATCCACAAATGTAGTTATCATTTATGGTGACATGGCCAGTACTCAAGGGGTGAACTTTAGAATGTGGTAATCTCCAGGTATACAGAGAATATGGGTCCCCAACTCACAGTTGGATGATACTACACATAAGATAGACTTTACACTTGACTCATTCCTTGGGACTCTCGCTTTAGCACACCACTCTAGACAGATGTTTTCCTCTTTCCTGCAGCTGCTTGGTCACAAACAAACACACAGAGGCTTAGCAAACTCCCACAAAACACCACCATGCTGAGATTTCTGGTTTTAATTTTTTTTTGTCTAGATATTGGCTCATCTTAAATACTCTGATAAATGCCTGCCAAGGCTGGGTGGATAAAATTTAACTGTGCAGTCTCAGCATCTAAGTCTAGGGCTCTGAAGAACTGCTCATCCAATGCCTCATTACAATGGCTAGTGGTCCAAACTTTCAATGTGCTCTTTATTGAGGGCAGTTATGATGTACACAATGCTGTGTATAGTGTGGCCCATGCCCTGTATGAGATGCTTCTTCAACAAGAAGATAATCAGTCAATGGGCAAAGGAAAAAAAAACTATGTTACCTGCTTGAAGGTAGTGTTTCTTGTATTGGATGATATTTAGTAGTGCTTAAGAATTTCTTGGATGCTCAAATCTACTGTATTAAAAATATTCATGGAATAGATTTCTAAACATTTTTCCTGCTGTGGAAGTAAATCTAGTCATTGT
Source organism: Peromyscus nudipes (assembly GCA_902168325.1). Taxonomy (NCBI): domain Eukaryota; kingdom Metazoa; phylum Chordata; class Mammalia; order Rodentia; family Cricetidae; genus Peromyscus; species Peromyscus nudipes. Next base: position 87,262 of record CABHPH010151668.1, read on the forward strand.
TATAAGTCTCTAATGCAAAGTGAATTAAATGGAGGAAACAATTTATCAATGAAAATCAGTGATTATATTACAAAGCACCTGAGTATCCTCACTCCATCTTAATACTGAAAACATATCAGTCCTTAGTCATTAATGCTCTCCATGTTGAGAAAATTATCCTTCATTTATTAATTCTCAAATATGTTCTAATCAGTGTAGGAGATGGTTTTCACAAATGTCCTTAGCTGATTCTGCTCCCATTCTAAGCTCTGGGGACCTCACTTAGATCTAGGAGAGTAATTATATAAGAAATTTGCAAAGATTCTTTTTGGTACATACATGCATGTTTGTGTATGTGAATGGATGTTCTCACTGTGCATGGATGTTTATTTGTGTGTTTCTGTGTATCTGTGTATGTATCTGTGTTGCTTTATATATGTGTGTGTTTCTGCCTAGCTGCATAGCTATCTGCTTATTTGTAGAAGTGATCATAAATTTGCCTTATGTCAATGTCTTTCTGTATGAGTGTTTGTTTTTGTGTGTATCCTTATGTGTGGATTAGTTTTTGCTTGGGTCTACATGTGCCTCTGTGTGTGTTTTGTGTGTTTCTGTGTATGTTCTTTCACATACATATGTCTGTGTTGCTGTGCACGTGTCTGTTTGTATTGTATGTCTTTGGATGTGGGCATAAATTTTTCTGTGTCAATGTCTCTCTGTGTAGTTGTTTGTATGTACATCTCTCTCCCTCTGCATGTATTTCTGAGACTATGCATGTTTGTGTGGGCCTGTGGATGTGTGTTGTGTGTTTAACTTTCTTTGTGTCTGTTTGAATGTGTATGTCTCTCTGTCTTTGTGTGCCACTATGCGTATCTGTGTGTCTCGGCATGTACCTGAGTGTGCAGAAATGAGAAATGAGTATGTGGCAGTATTATTTATGTATCTCTGTATGGATATCAGTATGTCTGTGTGTAGCAATGGGTGCGCGCACGTGTGTGTGTGTGTGTGTGTGTGTGTGTGTGTGCAAGTGGTTGTAACATCATGATATCCTTCAGTAGTCTTACTGTTCCTGCTGAAACTTCAAATAGTATATTGAATAAATATAATGAGAATAGACAGCTTTGTCTTGTTCCTGATTTTATTGTGATTACTTTGAGTTTCTTTCTTTCCTTTTAATGTGCAGTTGGCTATGGGATTGATGTAAATTGCCTTTATTATGTCGAACTATGCTCCCTGTATTCCTACTTTCCCCAAGACTTTTTTTTGAATTTATTTTATTTTATTTTACAATATAATTCAACTTTACATATCAGCCATAGATTCCCCAATTCTCCCCCCTCCTGCCTGCCCCCCTCTTCCTGGCCCACCCCCCATTTCCATCTCCTCCAGGGCAAAGACTCCCCCGAGGATTGAGATCAACCTGGTGGACTCAGCCCAGGCAGGTCTAGTCCCCTCCTCCCAGGCTGAGCCAAGTGTCTCTGCTAAGCCCCAGGTTTCAAACAGCCAAATTCATGCACTGAGCACAGGACCCGGTCCAACTGCCTGGATGCCTCCCAAACAGATCAAGCCAATCAACTGTCTCACCCATTCAGAGGGCCTGATCCAGTTGGGGGCCCCTCAGCCATTGGTTCACAGTTAATGTGTTTCCATTCGTTTGGCCACTTGTCCCTGTATTCGGTCCATCCCTGGTTCCAACAACTCTTGCTCACATAAACTCTCCTCCTTCTCGCCAATTGGACTCCCGGAGCTCGGAAAAAGTGTGGTTTTTTTCTGTGGTTTGCTTAATATGATTAATATGATTATTTCAATTGCATTTAATTTCCTACCCAAAAAACTAACTTCATGCCTTTAATACTGAAAAATTTTATGCTTGCATACCTCATACAATTCTCTGTTGTTGGACACCAAGATTGATTTACAAATTTCCGTATTCCACCTCACTTTCCTACTTAGATTTTGGGGAAAAAAGTTCCTCCAAGACTTTTATCATGAAGAGCTGTCGGATATTTCTTAAAGATTATTTCAACACCTAATGAGATTATTTTATGATGTTTTTCTTTCAGTTTCTTTATATGGCGGATTACATTGACAGATTTTCTGATGTTGAATCATATTTCAATCTCTGGGATAAAGGCTGTTTGGTCATGATGGATGATCTTTTTCATGTTTGCTTGGAATCAATTTGAAAATATTTTATTGAATATTTTATATCTATGTTCATATGGGGAATTTGTTTGTAATCTTCTTTCATAGTTGGATTATTTGTGTTTTTTGAAGTGGGTATCTGTGGCCTCATAAAATGAAGTTGCCAGTCTTCCTTCTGTTTTCATTTTGCGGAATAATTTGAAGAAAACTGGCGTTAGCTTTTATTGGAATTTCTGGAAAAACTGTGTGCTAAACCCATCTCACTCTGGGTTTTTTTTTTATTTGGGTGACTGTTAAAGACTGCTTTTATTTCCTTGGGGGTTACAGGTGTGTTGCAGTTGTTTAGCTGATCTTTGTTTAACTTGGTAAGAGGTATCTATTGAGAAAATGATCCATTTCTGTTTGATTTTCCAATTTTGTTAATTACAAGTTTTTAAAATATGACCTAATGATTATTCAGATTTACTTGATGTCTATTATGTCTCCATTTTATTTTCTGATTATGTTAATTTGAATATTCTGTTTTAGTTAGTTTGGATAAAGTTTTGTCTCTCTTCTTGATTTTCTCAAAGAACCAATTCTTTGTTTCATTGACTCTTTTTATTGTTCTTTTTTTTCTATCTTATAAATTGCAGATTTCAGATTGATTATATTAGAGTCTATTCTTCTTGGATATGCTTACTTCTTCTTGTTCTACAGCACTCAGGTGTGTTGTACATTGCTAGTATCAGATCTCACCAATTTATTTTGTAAAAAGCTAGATGAATGAACCCTATTTTACTACACTTGTCACTTTGTCCTATAAGTTTGAGTGTATGTTTAATCATATTCATTTAATTCTATGAAGTTTTTCATTTCTTTATTTTTTTCTTGATCCCCTAGTCATTCATTAGAGAACTGTTCATTTTCCATTAGTTTAAATGCTTTCTGTTTTACTCTTATTGTTGAAGTTTAGGTTTAATCTATGGTAGTCTGTTATGATGCAAGGGGTTGTTTCAATATTCTTGCATTGCTTGAAACTTGCTTGTGACCAAGCATTTGGTCAATTTTGGAATAAGTTCCATGAGGTCCTGAAAAGAAGAAATATTCTTTTGTGTTTGAGTGCAATGTTCTGTAGATATGTCGTAGGTCTTTCATTTATAATGTCTGTTAGCACGAGTATTACTCTGCTTTGCTTTAGTCTGGATGACTTGTCCTGTGGAAAGAGTGGGATATTGAAATCTCCTACTATCAATATTGAAGGGTCAATGTGTGATTTAAGCTTTAGTCACATTTTTCCTTTCTTTAAAGTTATGTTTATTTTAGTAATATGAGTGACCTTGCATTTAGAGCATAGATGTTGAGAAGTGAAATGTTATCTGTATGGATTTCTCCTATATAAATATGTAGTATTCATTCTCATCTCCTTTGATTAATTTGGGTTTGAAGTGTATTTTGTTAGGTGTCAGAAATGCTTCCCTATCTTGTTTCCTTCATCATTTTGCTTAAAAACATTTCCAGCCATTAACTCTCAGGTATGATGATCTTTGATTTTGAGGTATATTTATTATTTTCAGAAGGACAGATACTCTTTCTACATCCATTCTGTTAGTCTGTGTCTTTTTATATTGAAGTTGATACTACTGACATATCAATGAAAATAATTGTCAATATCTGCTTTGTTGTTGTAGTTTGTTGTTGATGGTGAGTTGATGTTTGTGAGTGTTTCCCTTCTTCTGATTTTGCTGGTAAGAGATTATTTTGTTTCTTGGGTTTTCATGGGTGAAATTATCTTCTCTTAGTTGAATTTTCGTCTATTACCTTCTGCAGTGCTATATGTGTGGATAGATACTATTTAAATTTGATTTATCATAGAGCATCCCCTTGTCTCCTTCTATAAAGACTGAAAGTTTTTCTGGGTATAGTGGTATGGGTTGACATCTGAACTCTCTTAGCATCTGCAGGACAACTGACCACATCATTCTGGTTTTTATAGCCTCCATTGAAAAGTCAGGTGAAATTCAGAAAGGTCTACATCTATATGTTACTTCACCTTTTTCCTCATACCTTTTAGTCTTTTTTTCTTTTTTCTGTATATTTAATTTTTTATTATATTGTGAAGGCATCCTTTTTCTGTTACAATCTATTTGATGTTTTTTAAACTTTATTGTTCCTTGGTTTGCTTTTCCTTTCTAGGTTAATAAAACTATGATTTGGGAAAAATATATTGTGGGCATTTGTGGTGGGATTCTTTTCATTCCTCTATTCCCATTATTCTTAACTTTGGCCTTCTCATAGTGCTCCTGTTTTTCTGGATGTTTTGTGTCATGGATTTTTTAGATTTAACATATCCTTTGATAAGTATATTTTGTCTCTTGTATCTCAATGACTTAGATTCTCTATTCCATCTCTTGTATTCCTGTTTGCTGACCTTGATTTTCCTTTTCCAAAAGTTCCTCAGTTTGTGTTTTCTTCATAGATTATGTTTCCCATTTCAGATCTCATACAGTTTTATTCATTTCTTTCAACAGTTTGTTTTTCCTTTCAAAGCGATTTACACATTTCCTATTCATTTTGTGTTTGTTTTTTCCTCAGTTTCTTTCAGGGATTTATTGATTTCCTCTTTAAGATCCTCAACTATCTCAAACAATTTGGATTTAAGGTCTTTTTTATTATGCTTCAACTGTGTTGGAATAGTCATAGTTTGTTGTAGTAAGATAGCTGGCATTGGAGTGACATACTGCCTCAGCTGTCATTGATTGTATACTTACACTTTGGTGTCTTGGCAACTGAGTTTGTGATAATTAAAGGCCTAGATGCTTATTTATAAGTTCTTCTTATTTGTATATGTGTTTGGTTCCTTTGTTTCTGTTTTCTCTTTTGTCTTCTGACCAGTGTGGCCTGAGGTTCTTCAAGGCATCTCCATACCACTTGTGGGAAAAACTTCTGGTGGCCAGATTGGCTTCTGTTCCAGCAGGGGGACTCTCCCCAAGTTGGGCATTGACACTTTGGTGCAGAGGTGATTGAGATTGTGGATATGGTGTGGGTTGGGGCACCAAAATGTGTGATAGTAAAGAGGATGATCACCAACATGGACTATTTACAATCTTGCGTGTTCTCTGGTTGAGTATGTAACCACCCACAGTGTTGTGGGTCTGGGGTACTATGGTCTGGAGTATTGGGGATGGTCAATAGCATTTTCTTGGGGCTATTGTGGTCCTTGGTAGAGCTGGGAGAATCTGACCCAGGTGGGCCTGCATTATTGTAGAAAGGAGAATGTAAAAGAGGGTATAGGGTGGCCTGGCATCAAGAGAATGAAAGACCTGGGGGAGTTCACCATGCAAGTGTCCTATATAGATTTTTGTTGGCAGGCATATTAAAGGGTAGTGACTTCATTGATAAGTGTAGGGTTGTGTTGAATAATTGACTTGTTCAGTCACTGGTACTTTATCTGTGGTGAATAGTCATTTGTTCATCTGTCCATGAAATGTTCACACAATGTTCAAAACACATGTGGCAACAATAAAACTTTTCTAAAGAGTCAATCAGCATAAATTAAGTAAAAATTAAAAGTAAATGTACTCAGATGCTTCTTACAGTGCTTCCCAAGTTGCATTATGGGTCTCCGTTGCAGCCTCTACTATAAACCCACATCAAATGTAATTTGCACCACGTGTTCCATCAAGCCATGCATGCTATTTGACTAACTGCAGATCTTACCTTTCCCTCCACTCCACCAAAACCAATCTCACTATATCTTCCCTAGCTCAGCAGCACCCTACCTGCTGTGGACTCAATTCTCTAACTCTGTCCCTGTAGCTAATGGAACACAGAAATCTTTCCCTTCTAACTTCCCTCCTACCACTCATTGCATTAACACAGTCCCAAATTCCAGGAGACATTTCCTGGATACTCACAGCCCACTCAAGCCAGGGAAAAATAAAAGCTATCTGCAAATGTTCACCTTTCCTTCAGCTCCACAGAAAATGCAATGCCACGTCATAAACCCAGCTCTGTAGCTGACTACCTGCTTCAGCTAGCCACATCAACTTCTCCAATGGATCACAAAGATCTTCCCCTTTTCCATTCTCTATGCTTTTAATTCCAGTCACGCAACCTGAACAACTATACCTATGAAACACTCAGTACACTGTGGCCAGAGAAGGTGACTGGCTATCCATAGATAGTCACCTCTCCTTCCATTCTACCCAGTCAAATCATATATCACCATCCTCAGTTTTAAAACAGACATTCTGTGTTGCAATTTATGTCCAGTTTCATTCTTCCTAGATGCTCCTGGAGAAGAAAGCAGAATGAAGACAAGGATGGAGACTTGGTGACAGGTTGTGTCTTCTCCCTTGCAGCAGTGCAGTGGCCAGTGGAAAAAGGGAATTTCAACAATGTTTTAATATACATAAGTTCCTTTGTATGTTTTATGAAATATCTTCATGAATATTTCATGATGGATAGAGGAAGAGGATCAGAGCAAAGCTTTCAATCATCTCCCCCATTTTCTCAACCTCCACATCAACAAAAACCCAAAATTATTTTAGAGACTAAATGCTATGTTTCTAATTTTATTTTGTCCAGAGTGTTTTCTTTTTTCTCTCAGTTACAACTTCAACTTACAAGGCTGGAAGCTGAGTTAGGAAAGGACTCTACCTTGTTCTATCACATATAGCCCTCCTCTTCAAAGTTTCCATAGCACAGTAGCAGGTGATGACTAATCAAATAGACCACAATTCCATTTCAATTAGTATCATTTTAACAGGGTACATGTAAACAGTTATAGAGTAGAGGCAACTGATGATCCTTCCATCACTCTGTAGGTCCTAATGCACGAGCTAGGGCAACTAATATGTGGCACACTTAGCTGCAGAGAATTTTCACATAGATATACAGTTACTATTTCTGATGCTCTGAATGTGTTTACATCATGTCTTCTGAAGCCTCATCGACAATGGCAGTAGGAGACATGTTCATTGTGAACATCATGTCTTCCTATTCCTCTGTGCTTCACTTACATACAGGTACAAATCCTGGCCTTTAATTTCAAAGTCCAATTCTTCACTCTCTATTTAGTAAATAAGGAATTTATAGAGTGTAAATGATATGTCTTCATTCTTTGAAATGTGAGACCCTCACTTCCCTTGTCAGTTGCCTGAGAGATGGCTGTTGACAACACTTGAGAACAAGGTTAGAGAAGCTACCTCTTTGCATATCTTTGCAATTATTTAAGAAACACGTGTCTTCTGTCTTTATATAAAATTGTTTTTTCTTTGACACTTATATCCCAATTACTTCCTATGCTTACTTTCTGTAATTTTGCTTATTATATCTGTATATTTTGTGAAACTGGGCATTTACACATTTCATTTTGTAGACTGTTGATGGCAGTTATCAAACAGAGTACTTTAGTTCAATGGACCACTCTAATGGCTCAGGTATTTAAGTTTCTGAATATTTAGTGTGCAGGATTTAGTGTTTGAGCTTCACAAGTTCTAGTCACAAATTCTTGTTGTGTGATACTGAAATTTTCAATGATATTTTTCTGGGTTGTACTAAAGAAACATTAAAATAATTTTTATTTTAAAATTGTACACATAAATCTTATTTTCATATATAAAGAAAATACAGTGGTACAAATTCTAAGTGGAAATGAGATTATATTTAACTCTGAGTTAATCATTCAGAATGAAGGAATATGTTTGCTATTTATTGGTCAGATGATAGGAAATGACTATAAAGAAACATAAATTATTATTCTTCCCATACACAGAAGCACAAGTTGGTATTGTTCACTCCCAACTCATTTTTATTGAAAAAAATAGCCTCATAAACATTATTTCATACATTTTACACTTTATAATCTTCTATTTTAAAAATTTTTATTACTGGCATATCCAAATTTCAATAGGATGTGCATTCTGTGATAGTGTAAGTGGAAAGATAGTCATTAGATGTTTTCTAGAAAAAACATTATGTTGATCAGATATACCAACTGTGAAAATATAAAATAGGTGAACAAAACTGGGGAGGTAGTAAATGCCCTTAATCTCTGCACTCAGGATCTGGAGCACGCATATTCCTGTACATTTCAGGCCAGTGTGCTCTAGAAGAAGGTATCATTCAAAAGCATATAATCTGTTCCCCACTATGGCCTACGTAAGCATTAGTCCTGTTCATAGTACAGATGAATAGTGACATATACCTTTACCAAATACATCTCTGGTAGTTAAATTAATTTAAAAATGAATCTCCAAAATAAAATTTTACACCTGCATTAGATAAACCAATAAAATAAAAGAACATGACAAAATGGACATGAGAGTATATGTTAACTAGATTGCCCACTGATTATAAACAATTGTAAGCACAAGAGCCAAATGGACAAACTATTGTGTGCTCATAAAACATTATTTGACTGCCTTAGCCAAGTCAGTTAAAATCATAAGAAAATGCCATAGTCTCATTGGTTCATACATCACATGTATTTTTCATATTGATTGATAATTCCAAAATAAAGACATGATCAGGACTGCTGCTTGGATAAAGCCTGTGTCTTTGCCTTTATCTGCTAAGTAAGAACTCCCAAAGCAGAAATGGACACTACTCTCTGTGGAAGATGCCAATGGCTCATGTTATTTATGGGAGATGTACTCTCATGAAATTTAAAAGCTATTGTAAACTTCCAGCTTCTTAGGTCATTCCAGCCTCACAGCACAGGACATTTGTTTCAGTATTTGGGGGTGGTTGGGAATACCATCCAGTTCAAGTTGGTCCTTCTATTGATTACAAAGGATTATCTGTAGATCTCTGTCCATAATAAACATCATACCCTTTTACAGAACACCAACGGAAAAAGAATACTTTCCATTGGCCTTAGCTTTTTCCCTGGATGAAGTCAATAGGAACCCTGATCTTTTGCCAAATATATCATTCATATTTGAATTCCCTGAAGGTGGTTGTAAGACTGTGTCAAAATTACACCGTCTCTTGCCTTTATCTGAAGAAAATCAAGGTTTTCCCCCTAATTATAATTGTATGGAAGGCACTAAGTGTATTCTGATGCTGAGTGGACCAGATTGGTCAACATCTGCAATGGTTGGGACATTCCAGGACCCCTCCAGATATCAACAGGTAAGACATTTGTGGTGTGGGTTTGCAAGAAATCATGACTCTGTTGGAAACACTCCCAGATGCTAAGAAGGGTGTGAGGAGGATACTAGCCTCACACTTATGTCAAACAGTGTGGTTCAAGGGTACTTTTCAGAGACGTGATGGGGCCTCATTTCCTTTTTTGAAATTGAGATGAGGAAAGCAGTAACGTTTAAGAGGATTTTATGTAACTCTTTGCAGAAAGTTTGTTTACAAGTTCTTAGGAGTACATGCTACCTCATGCTGCCCCCTGTGTCCTAGGTCCTCCAGCTTACCTATGGACCTTTCCATCCTATCCTGAGTGATCATGAAATATTTCCCTATCTGTATCAGATGGCCCCCAAGGACACAGCTCTACCCCTGGCCATGGTTTCTTTGATGCTTCACTTCAATTGGAACTGGATAGGACTGGC
>CABHPH010151669.1:0-16334 GCA_902168325.1 Peromyscus nudipes
CTCTGTCCAGCTACATCACTTCCTCTTCTTGCCCAGCTGTCTGTCACTTCCTGTCTGTACAGACCTCCATGATTAACTAGTGTTGGAATTTAAGGTCTGTGCCACCGCCCTGGCTCTGTTCCCAGTGTGGCCTTGAACTCACAGAGATCCAGAGAGATCCCTGCCTCCCAAGTGATAGGATTAAGGGCGTGTGCTACCATTACCTGACTTCTGTGTTTACTTATAATGGCTGGCTTTTACCTCTGCTATCCAGGCAAGCTTTATTTATTAAAGCACAAATAAAATATCACCACACAGATGTCTCACTTTCTACTCAAAGAGAGGCAGCAATAAGACAAAAGTCGTTTGCTTATTTAGTCCATGTATTAGTTTTCTGTTACTGCAATAAACTGCCAGAGATTTCACTTCTTAAGCCAATTACCTCTAAACTTTTTGGGGTTACAGTCTAGCTTATCCTAGTGCTGTTGCTCAGTCTTTGCAAGGTTAGGACACTTTCCAAAACTTACTGGTGGTTGGTAGAATTCACAGCTTTCAAAGTACAGGACTGAAACCATTTTCCTGTAGGCCGTCACTCCAGGACAATTTCCTAAAGGCTGCCTTTAGGTCCTTACCACAAGGTCTTCTCTATACTCCTTTCTTGTAACATGAAAGCTTAGGTCAGGGCAAGCAGAATCTTTTTCCAGTCTGTTCACACAGACTAATCTAATCTAAGAAACTCAGTCACAGCCAGGCGGTGGTGGTGCACGTCTTTAATTCCAGCACTCATGAGGCAGGTGGATCTCTGAGTTCAAGGCCAGCCTGGTCTACAAAGCAAGTTCCAGGACAGCCAGGACTGTTGCACAAAGAAACCCTGTCATGAAAAACAAAAAGAAAGAAAAGAAATTCAGTCACTGGCTCCCTGTGATCAAGAGGAGGGACTTACTCAGATATGTGTAGACCTCTGAGTATGCTTCTAGGCTTCAGTGATTCTGGATAAGAATGAAAATGGAGTATGAGATCATAAACTTTTGAGATGGGAAGGGATCTGACAGAGGAGTTAAGAAAAAGTCAGTGGGGCTGGGGATATAGCTGCTTGGTACAGTGTTTGCCTAGCATGCACAAGACCCTGGGTTGAGCCTCTGCATATCATAAACTGGGTGTGGTGGCAAGTGTTAGTTAGAGAGGCAGAGGCAAGAGGATCAGAAGTTCATGGTCAGGGTTAGAGAGATGGCTCAGTGGTTAAGAACATTTGTTGCTCCTACAGATGACCCAAGTTTGGTTCCTGGCACCAACATAGTGGTTCACAACCATCCTTAACCCCAGCTCCAGGGTATCCAATGCCCTCTTTTGACCTCCTCAACATACACACAATGCAGGCAAAACACTTAACAAAACAAAAAGTCTGAAAGAAATATTAAAGTTCATGACCATCCTAGGCTACACAGTTTGAAGATAGTCTGGGCTGAAACTCTGGCTTAAGACAAAAAGAATCCATATTATCCTATGTTGCTAAGGACAGGAAAATGAGGTGGGTGGGCTGGAGACTACACACTGCACTTGGGTTCAAAGGCAGCTAGAAGTTAGATTTAGAGTCAGATATTTTAGAAAGGAAAACCATGAGTACTTTAAACTCTGGGGAGGGGTTATCTGTAGGAATGAATTTTTTTCAACAGGGAATTAAAGACAACCTGAACATATTATGAAGACAGGAACAGCCTCAAAGAAGAAGATGAATCAGCAGAGATGGTGGAAAGAAGGTTCTAAAGGTTACTGAAGACAATGTGCTCGGGTGAGAGGATGGGGGTCTGGCCTGTTCAAACGGAGTCAAGGCACTGACTTCCTTAGACGTGTGCTTTTATGTAGCCAGAGGGCTGTGACTACTAGATACTATTTCCTGGTGGAATAGTTGACTAGGGGGAATGATTAAGTACACAGGGCTGAATGTGGGTTGGGGCAGCAACACAGACAGATCATGAGAAAGCCGCTATTTTACAGAATTCCCTTAGCACTCCTTTCCTGGGGGAGAGGGATGCTACAGATAAGCTGTGACAGGTGACTCCTAAGGCCTAGCTGTTTTTGAGCCAACTGCCATGCCTTTAAAAGCAGTTTCCATTCCCCCCCCCTTACTAAAACTAAGGCCCTCATTCAGAAGAGATACTGGGTTCAAGAAGAGTCCACTGAAGAGTTCTACATGAAGAGGCTTCTCGTTTTCAGATAATACCAATTGTCAATTTTAAGACTAAGTTCTGAAAATAAGCTTGTCCAGAACTTCAAAACAGGTGTGAAAGAGTACAAAATAAGTTCAAAAGAGTTACTCCAAGAGTCCCCACTTTCTCGTTAGATTCTAATTATCAATTTGATGTTACCAGTCACTACCAACTGTCCTTCTATCTTGACTTTTGTGCTGGTTGAGGGTCTCATGTAGCCCAGACTGACAAACTCCTGACCTTCTTACCTATACCTACCTTCTGAGTGCTGAGAGGAAGCCACCCTGCCCACCTTATTCCCACAACTTAGTATATGTGCATATGCAGAGGCCAGAAATAAATGTCCAGTGTTCTCAATCTGTCTGAATTTCGAGACAAGGTCTCTCACTGAACCTGGAGCTTACCAATGTGGCTAGACTGGCTGCCAGGGAGCTCCAAGGATCCTCCATCTCTGCTTCCCCACTGCTAGGATTACAAGCACCATTGTGCCTGATTTTTACCGATTCTGGGGACCCACATTCAGGTTATCTCGGCTGTGGTGGTTTGAATGAGAACGGCCTCCATAGGCCCATTTACTTGAATACTTAGTCCCCAGTTGGCAGAACTCTTGGGAAGGTTTAGGAAGTGTGAACGTGTTGGAAGAGGCGCGTGTCACTGCGAGTGGCTTTCAGTTTCTGGACGCCTGTGATTCCCAGTTAGCTCTTGGCCTTGTGGCGGTGGATGCAGATGTGAGCTTTCAGCTGTTCCTTGCCCCCACTACCATGGACTCTATGCTTCTGTAACACTAAACTAAACTCTTTCTTTTATAAGTTGCCTTGGTCATGGTGTGCCATCATAGCAATGGAAAAGTAACTAAAACAGAATCCAGGGAGTGGGCTATTGCTGTGACAGACCTGACCATGTGGTTTTTTTGGAGGAATATGGCAGACTTTGGGTTTTTGGACCAAAAAGCAGTTGAATTCTTTAAGCAGAGCTCAATGGGCCTTACTGTAGTGGGGAAACTAAACTCAAGAGGTTTCAGAGAGGAAGAATATTAGCAATTGGGCTAGACATCTTCCTTGCGATATTTTGGCAAAGAATGTGGTTGCCTTTTGCCCTTGTCCAATGGTTATGGCTACCACCTACACATTGCATCATTAAGTACAATACTCCAATGTAAATGCAGGGGACTTGTTAATTTCTCAGAGTATAGTGGAGACAAAAATAGAGTTTTTCAGAACAAATGTTTATTTAATAATTAAAGATAAACAAAAACAATAAAGCATAGAGGAGTACATGGACGGAATATAATTTATCTCATTTGGTCTGAAATCTTGAAAAAGTTACTCTAACTACTTACCTGAGGTAGATTTGGGTTGGCACTGCTTCAAGGGAACCTCCATCCATCCCAGAAGATACCACCTTCTAGCTTTGGTTACAGGCTCCCAAATGGTCCTCTCCAACCTCAGGTTATGCTATGTAATACCAACACCTTCTCACCATAGTTAACAGGCCTCAGGCCTGCTTTACATCCTCAAAGTTCTGTTTGAGGAATGGTCCACTGTTAGTTCACTTAGAGACTACAGACAATTACCAGAGAGACAGGCTGAAGGGTAAGTCACCAACCTACTAACGTTTTAAACTTTGCCTCTTTCTCCATGGTCTCTCTAATGAGCACTAATGAGCAGCCATAATAACTAATTCATTTTTTACTGAGGTTGTCATACACCCAATATTAGTTTAAGCATCACAATTATGAAACTTTTGCTAGTAATAGGCATGATATTCCCCAAGGAGAAAAATACATATCTTGTGTGTGTTTATCACAATGGACAAATTTTCATAGTACTAAAGCTATTTATAAAAATTACTAGAACACGTCAGATTAAAACTGACACAACTGGTTTTTTAAAAGGAAAAACACTGGAACCAGATTCTTTACTGAGCTAAATTCACTGGCCTTAAGATTATGACTATCAAACAACTATCAGGTTGAGAGCTTACAGCCACATGTAAGGTATCACCGGATCAATTTCATGACACTAAACACTAATACCCCATAGAATTCAGGGGTTCACTAAACAAATTACAACAAAACCAGAGGACTGTGATTAACAATAAAATAATTATATTCTACAGAGTCCCAAATACCACAGGAACTTGAAATATTTGAATTAAAAGTCTTTTAAGCCAAAGAAAGAAAAATAATGAGAAGTGTCCATAAGATGCTTGGGTCGTGAGCTATCCAAAGTATGTCTAAAGACAATCAATTAACCTACTGTACTGGAAACAAATGTTTATCCTTAAACCTCAGGTGAATCTGCCAACTACTTTTCTAACATTTAGAATCCTGCATTCCAAACCAAGAATATACCTTATATTGTGTTGACTGCAATCCTTTCCCTGGGATTAAACTGTATTTTTCTTTCCTTGACAGAACTGAAATAAATGAAAAAAATGTGTCATTATGAAGCTTAATTTGCTGCAAGTATCAGGATAACAGAATGTAGAACATAAGCTTTGGAGTCAGGACCCTCAAAATCAGTGTCTGCTTCCTCCATGAAGAGCGCTTCATTGTGCCTCTCCTCTGTGTTCTCTGGTTAACAGCTTTCCCCTATTCCTGCTCTGAGCCAGCTGATATGGTATTTATCACTGCAAGAGATGTAACAAGTCACAAAAACCTAGATACTGTAACATCATCATAACCAGTATCCTGGAATTTGTTATTTTGATTTGAAAAAAAATGAATCTCTAAATTTGAAATTTCAGTGTTAACTCCAAAAGATACTTTAGGGACAATTTTGGACAATTTTGAGGGCAGATCTCAACACTAAGTAAAGAGCTGAGTATTCTGCTTTCTGCTGAAGTTGATCATGCAATGGGGAACCTACTGAGATTTTAACCCAAACTAAGTACTCCCTAGCTTCTTAGTTCTTTTCACGGCCTGCTAGCAACACACCATTCCCATTCTAGAGAAGAGAGTAAAAAAAAAAAAACAAAAAAAAAAAGCAAGCAAAAATCAAAGCACTCCTTTCTTCCAACAATAACCCATGCCCTACCTTATACACAAGATTACAATTCTTTCCTTTACTGGATTTATGAGTTTTTAAAAGTGAAACTAAAGCAATCATTAAGTGGTTCAGACAAAAGAAAAGCGTTTTTTACCTGAGTTACCCTTCAGATCCACGCTGACCTGCCCCAGCTCCTCCAGAACAAGCTTCTGGGTCGCTAAGACACTATTTCCTTCCATACAACTCTATTTAATTTTTTACAATATGGTTCAACTACAAGAACAGCTCTTCTCAGACATAGCATATATACAGATTCTCACCCACAACTAGATCTCTCACACTGGAACAACTCCTCTGGAGAACCGGTTTTTTGGGGCCCGATTAGATGAGAGCTTCTAGCTTCTCAGACACAAAGCATTTATGGGTTTTCACTGCTGTGAGTTCCCTGATACACCCCAAAAGCTGAAAATTAACAAGCTTTTCTCATTCAGACACTTATCTGTCTTCTGATTCTTGTTTAGAAGGATGCAAACCCATGTAAGACTCTCCAACAAATGTTTCTGCCACACTCAAGACAAATATTCATCTATACCAGTATGGCTTCTTTGATGGGTAAGAAAGTCAGAATTTTGTTAAGAGCTTTTTCCTGTAATTTCTGGGGTTTCTCCCCAGGGTGACTTTTCTGATATCCAATAAGGCGTACATACTGTCCAAAGTACTGCTGACACAAAGCATTTAAATGGTTGTTCTCTGGTGTGAATTCTCTTGTAATGATGAGGGCTTAACACTGCTGGAGAGCTCCCATACTGCACGTGTACGGCTTCCGATCTGATGAACCTTCTTGTGTGGAAGGTTTTCCAAAACCCAGAGCATTTGTGAAGTTCTTCGCAAATGTGGCTAATAATGGTGTCCTGATAGAGCCATTCTCTGCATAAAGCTTTTCTTACAGTTCCTAAGACTGTAGACTCTCTTTCTCTCTGACCCCCAATGAAGTCTGAGATCTGAGGGAAATCTGAAATTCACCTACGAGTCTTTCTCTTAATGAGTTCGGATATGTAAAATACTTTTTTTTTTTTTAAGGTCATGCGACTGCTTGTCAAGACATCCGCGAGGTTTCCGATGCATGAGAGCTAAGATCCAGACCTTTTTCACTCACATTACAGATGTATTCTTCACCAATGTGTACTGTCTGATGTTGAAGAAGGGCTGAGCTATGATGAAAGCTTTTATCACATACACTGTATTTATAATGTAGCTCCTCTGTTTGAGTCCTCATTTTCTGCTGGGCAACAAAGTCCATACCTAGGAAGAAACCACTCTCACACATAGACCATTGATGTGGTTTTTCTTCCATGTGAATTCTCTGATGTACAATAAGGTCTGAGCCACAGTTGAAACTTTTCTCATATTCAAGGCATTTGAAAGTATGAGTGTGAGTTGCCTGGTGCCTAATTAGGTTGGCACTCCGAGTAAAACTTCTCATACACTCCAAGCATTTATATGGTTTCTCACCGGTATGGACTCTCTGGTGTACAATAAGGTCTGATTTCTGGCCGAAGCACTTCTCACAGGCACCACACTTGTACGGCTTCTCCCCGGTATGAACTCTTTTATGTACAATGAAGGCTGAACGGTGTCGATAACTTTTCTCACATTTATTGCATTTGTAGGGTCTTTCACCAGTATGAGTCCTTTGGTGGCTAATAAGATCCGATTTCCCACTAAAAGCTTTTTCACATTCCAGACACTTAAATGGTTTCTCACCTGTGTGAGTTCTTCGGTGCCTTATGAGATTTGTACTTCGACTGAAGCATTTATCACACTCACTACACAGATAAGGTTTTTCCCCTGTATGGCTTCGTTGGTGGACAAGCAGATCAGAGCTCTGACCAAAGTTCTTGCCACAGATGTCACAGGTATAAAACTTTTTACCTGCATGTGTTCTCTGGTGTCCTGAAAGGGCTAAGTGGTGCCAAAAGCTCTTCTCACATTTGCTACACTTATAAGGTTTCTCATAATTATGGATCCTCTGGTGTGAAATAAGATCTGAACTTTGGATGAAGGTTTTCTCACACATATCACATCTATAAGGTTTCTCCCCAGTATATGTTTTCTCACACATACGTGCTAAGTTTTCACAAAAGTTCTGTTCACGTTCAAGGCACTGATATATCTGATTATCTATCTGAGTAATCTCATGTACATGAATATAAATCTTTTTCCCCTTCTGAGGGCATACATGGTATATTTTTCTTTTTTGAGTTCTCTGGTTACATCTCTCTTCTGAAGTGTACATTTTCTATGGCTCCCTTCTAAGTGGTTTTCCATTGGTCTTCTTGAACCGTTTTCATAGTCATTTTCCTGGTAACTTCAAAAACAAATCTGTTTCAAGCCTTTCATTCATTAGCAGTTTGAGTTTACAAATTTCCAGCATCATATATATTAATTTCTTACTTGGTACCTCCAAACCTATAAGACAAAGTAGAAATATTTATATTTCTATCACTAAGAAGTCTCAAAGCCAAAAATCACTGCAGGAAAGACTGATAGAAACTTTTTATTGAGGCTGGAGAAATGGCTTGGGGATAAAGGCGCTTGCTGCCAAACCTGAGCTCTACTCCCATAACCAATCTACATGGCAGAAGTTGAGAACCGACTGTCCTCCAATATCCACACTGCTGCCATGTAGCACCCGCCCACCTCCTACATACACACTGAATAACTGCAAAGAAAAGGAGGGAGGGAGGGAAAGGGGGAGGGAGGGAGTGACCGAGAGGAAGGGAGAGTGGGAGGGAGAGTGAGAGGGAGGGAGATGGAAGAGAGAAAGGGGGGGAGGAGGGAAGGAGGAATAAACTGTATATTCTGCATGGATCCCTTATCCTGGGAACAAAAGTTTTTGGATCTGAGATTTTTAAATATCTGTATATACAAAATGAGTTGTCTTGGGGATGGGAGACATATCTAAACACAACACTCATCCATGTTTCATAGTCAACTTATACACGGGACCTGAAGATAAATTCATAAAGTATTTTTAAATAAAAAAATTCTTGTTATTATGCCTGTACCACAATGTATAACTGCAGTCAGAGGACAATTCTAAGGGTTTGTTCTTTTCTTCCACCTTTATGTGTGCCCTAGGGGCACATTCAGGTTGTCAGGCTTCCATAGCAAGCACTTTTACCTAATGAACCATCTCACCATCCCTCATATATTTTTAATAATTTTGTGAATGAAACAAAAGTTTGTTATGTGAAATTTTCATAGCATCAGTTTGGCACTCAAGATATTTCAAATTTAGGAACACTTTGTATACTTGGGCTTGTCTTTTCCCTTCCTTTAGCTGGGAAATCAGGACAGGCCTAATAAGCAGGACACACAGGAAGTAAACAAACCAAAGGCAAGCATCTTCTGGTCCTTCACACTTACTGCCTTATGGAATCTTTTCCACAAAGCATCACCATCCTTTATTTAGTAATATAAATATGACTTTTCATCTTATTGTACTAAGAAAATGAAAGCGAGCATGCAGAACAATAAAGCACCCACATCAGTGCAAACAATCCCTTCCTGTGAGCCCGCCACCACCCTGCACACCTGCAGGTGTGCTGAAGCACATCTTGCTTCCTTCTCTCACCAAGGGTGACAAGCTGCTGCTGCTCAATCCACCAACTTTCATCTCTGTATGGGATCCCCTGCTTCCTTCACATCTGCATCCTGACAGCAGTTCTGCAGCCTCTCTCCGGCATTATCACTCTACTCCTCTCTACTGGATCATTCTATTAGTAACGGGCTATCCTTTCTCGTCTTTAAGACAAAAAAAGGCACAACAACTAACAAGCAAAATTTCTTGATTATCTCAGCCTCAAACTAATCTTCTCATCCTGCTTCCTTTATATTAGAACTTACAAAAAAAAAAAAAAACCTGTTAACTGCCTCCAATTCTTGTCTTCTAGGGTTTCTAGAACATATTCCAATTAGACATTTCACCCTGAACTTTCTACCCAAATTCCTTTAAAAACTTGCAGACATCAAGGAAACCTGACCCCTAGGTCCCAGCTTGAGTCATTTCTGTGCTCTTCCCCTACTCTGGTCACCCTGGCCTTTGCCACAGTTCAAGCAAGCCAGAACTATTTCCATTTCAGGGTCTTTATGTCCTTTGTCTCTCTCTCCCTCTCCTGCTTAAGGACTTTTCCTCTAGATGTCTTCAAAGCTTCTCCCTTACCTCATTTAAATCTTTGCTCAATTGTTACATATTCTCAGTGGGGCCTTTTGTGATCACCTTATTCTCCATCCCAACTTACATAACACTCCTTCCACCCTTTCTATTTTGTTTTTCTCCACTGAATGTGAACCCTAATAAACAAGATTCCCCACACATACTTCCATTATTATTATTCAGTTTATTCACTGCTGTTTAACACCTAGGACAATACCTGGCACATGCAAGTTCTCAAACTTACAACAGATCTTATTTGGCATCTATAGGCTACTTTATAACCTATGAACCATTTGTTGTTCACTATACGTCTATTTTTCTAGGGAGGATGGCTACAATTTATCACAAAGGTCAAGTATCCAAGAGTAGACTGGCGCCTACATATAAATTTATAAATGAAAATATCAAAACTCACTGAAAATGGCATGCTAGTAAATGTAAATGCTCACCAAATTCAGCACACTTATAGATAAAATGGAGCAAAACTCAAAGAAAACACATCATCAAAAGGATCTTAAAGGCACACTAGGATCATGCTTACCCCCTGCTAATGAGACGATACATGACTTCCTATTTCATCAGTTTATTAATTCCAGGTTTCTAATTTTCACTCAGCAATTTTTATTATTTCCTTCTGAAAGGTACCAACACTGCCCATGCTTATTGTAGTGAGTGATAAATTTAAGCAATCAAAAAAAAATTAGCTTTAAACAGATACCAGTGTTCCAAAAGTCACTTGGAAAGGCTTCACAATTTAGTTTTGGAAGATATAAGAACTGAATAAGTCAAGACTACAAGGCATACAGATGTACCTTTGTGCTGGAGATGGACAGAGGCAGACAACAATGTGCTGTAAGACTAGCAATTATAAGTAAAGCAAACAGTCTTTGAGAAATGTGAACTCAACAGCACAGACACAGTTGTGCTAAACAGTGACTATGATCAGTATTTTCAACATTCTGTACAGCAGTAGCTATTGTTGGGATGTCTCCTGGCATCACAGAGGACTCCTCACACTCTAAACCCATTCTCTCTGCTCATCTGATAGTATCTTAGAAGTGTGAATACACTCATTAAGTGAATCTTGTTAGACAATAGACGATCCACCCTTATTACATAAGCGGATGCTTCTCTATGTATTTCTTACTGAGATGGTGAATCATAGTCCACCTTGTCAATTTATGCATGGTGGGTGTCAAAGAGCTAAAGGGAAGCCTGGTGGGAAGAAGCCACACCAAACACCGTCTTCCCTTTTAGGAGACAGTTGTCAGAAAAATGACTAACATCTTGAGCAGAGAGCATGCTCTGACCCTCTCACAACCAACCCTCAAATCCTAAAACCATCAGAGAACATTATTCCTACTTTCTTTTATGAGGCTGAGTTTACAGAAATGAGTGCCTAGAACCTGTCTGGAATCTACTCTTGTCTTAAGTCAACAGAGTAAGCAAGGCCTTCTTTACACTGACAATAAACTCTCAATCCATCCAAAAACTTGAAGGGTCACCTTGCACTCTCTTTTGTTTTATACCTCACAAACAAGGTGTCAACAATTTGTTGGCTCCACTTCAAACTTCATAAACCCATATCCAACCACTTCTCATCAATTTCTGCTGCTGCTAATCTGTTTCAAACCACTCTCACTTCTCCTGTGGATTATTATAACTTTTTAGCTGGTTGTTATCTACTATAGGCCAAACTGTGTGCCACTTCTAATCCCTACCATCTCAGAATGAGATACCTTTGGCCACATGATCTTTAAAGAATGACTATAGCATGAGCCATTTGGATGGCTCCAGATTCAAGTGGACGGATGTTCTTCTAACAAAGACTAGGATACCCAGAGTTAGCAAAGATGCACACCCCAAGAGTGAAGACTATGTACGGATACGGGAGAAAACAGTGTGTCCTCCTAGCAAACCACCAATACACATAATCCATTAATAATTAAAGAAAAAAATTAAAATTCTGTTTCCCCCTTACCTGATAAACTAGAAGGGTTAACACATCACAAAAGATGGGCACTACTCTGGTGAAAGAGAAAAGGTCCATTTTTTAAGATTGAATAAACTGTAGCTTACCTATAATATAGACAGAAGAAAAACAGCATTCACTTTCTGGTCTTGAGAAAATCAAAATTAAAACAGCTTTCTGTAAAATATAAGGACAAAACGAATTTTATACTAGGTCATTTATACATAAAGGACTTAACAGTGAGTAAACATTTCCCTTAAAAATGGTGAATGAGGGTTGGAAATAGCTCAGCTGCATGTGCTGCTCTTCCAGAGGACTCAATTCCCAGCACTCAAATGGTGTCTCACAACCATCTTTCGGTAACTCCAGTTCCAAAGTATCCAACACCCTCTTCCGGCCTGAAGCACCAGGCATGCAGATACAGTACACAAACATACATGCAGGCAAAACACTCGTACCATGAAACATTATTGCTTGTTTTTGCTATTTTGGGGGGCCACCACTCAGCTCCCAAATAAATCACACACAGCGGCTTATTCTTAATTATGAATGCTTGGCCTTAGCCTGGCTTGTTTCTTGCCAGCTTTTCTTAACTTTAAATTATCCCGTCTACCTTTTGCTTCTGGGCTTTTTCTTACTTCTGTATATCTTACTTTCACTCTTACTCCAAGACAGGCTGGGTGGCTGGCCCCAGCATGCTCCTCTCCTTATTCTCTTGTTCTTTCTCCTTCTCCTCCCAGATTTCTCCTCCTTTTTATTCTGTCTGCCAGCCCCACCTATCCTTTCTCCTGCCTTGCTATTGGCCATTCAGTTCTTTATTAGACCATTAGGTGTTTTACAAAGGCACAGTATCACAGCTTCACAGAGTTAAACAAATGCAACATAAACAAAAGTAATACACCTTAAAATAATGTTCTACAACAATAAAATAAAATTTCAAGAAAGTTTTAAAAAGGAAAAAAATGCAAATGAATTTTCTTTTGGATTCTCACTGATTCAACTCTGAAGAGAATAACCATAAGTATATAACTACTCGAAGAAAAACAAAACTAAATAAACTTCTTAGGTCAAATACTGACAAATAATAAATTGAAGGAAATAATGAAAATAAACTGGGAAATCAATGAACTAGAGAACAGAAAAAAAAAGATTTATTTTATTTTATGTGTCTGGCTGTTTTGTTTGCCTGTATACCTGCATGTATGTATATGCAACAGTGCATACCTTATCAGAAAAGGGCATCAGAGGATCCTCTAGAACTGTGAGCCACTATGTGGGTACTTGGAATAGAACCTGGGTCTTCTGCAAGAGCAACAAGTGCTCTTAACTACTGAGTCATCTCTCTACCTCTAATAAATTTAGTTATAAATCAAAATACCAGTACTGTGCCTAGCACGATGGCAGAGGCCCTTTATCCCGGCTACTTGGGGGAATAAAGAAAGATAAAATAAAAGCTGAAGGCTTGCCTGAGCCACCAAACAGGTTCAAAGCCAGTCAAGACAACTTGGTGAGACTTTGTCTTAAAAATAAGCAAACAAAAAAATACAAAAAACAAAAACCCAAAACAAAACAAACAACAACAAAAACTCAGCATGGTACTTGCCTAGAATATGAAGACCTGTGGTTAACAATCACTAGCACAAGGAAAAAAGACACAAAAACCTCCTTAACCCTTTTTTGAAACACCATAAGCACACATACACAAATGTGTAATCCACAACTATCTTTAACTACAGTTTGGGGGATTCAATGCCTTCTTCTGGCCTCCACCAGCACCAGGCATGCCATGTGGTGCACAGACATGGGCATGCAAAATATCCACACACAAAATAAAAAAACTTTAAAAAAAGAAAAGAAACATGGTGCATATACAAAATGGAAAATTCTTTAGCAACAGTTCAAATTAACTTGGAGGACATTATGTTTTTAAAAAGTCAGAAACAGGAGTCTTTGAGATAGCACACAGCACTTGGGAGGTAGAGAAGGAACAAGAGTTCAAGGTCATACTCTAATACACAGTAAGTACTAGGCTAGCCTGTGCTACATGAGTCTGTCTCAAATAATAATAATAATAATAATAATAATAATAATAATAATAATAATAATAGAGAAGAAAGGGCAGAGACAGGACAAATATCGCATGACACTGGTCACTGACTGTGAACAGTCAAGCTCACTTTTCACTTGATACTGAAATGGAGGCTGACAGAAGAAGACAAGCCACGAGGTGGTGGTGCATCCCTTTAATCCCAGCACTCGGGAGGCAGAGGCAGGCGGATCTCTGTGAGTTCGAGGCCAGCCTGTTCTACATGGTGAGTTCCAGAACTGCCTACAGAGAAACCCTGTCTTGAAAAAGACAACAACAAAAAAGAATACAACAGTTCAAAAACTGACTGTAAATTACACTGACTAGAGTTAACAACAAACGTAGCGTTACGTGAAAATTTCCAAACAGATCTTTTAAATTTGATTCAAATTCTGAGCAAAAATCTCATTATGTATGTAACCCAGTCAGGTCTTGAAATTATGATTCTCCTACCTCAGTGCCTTAGTGCTAAGTCTTTTTAGGTGTGCATGGCCATGCCTGACTAAACAAGTAGATTTTAAGTGTCAAAAAACAGCATGTTAAACAATGCATAGTTAAATAATCTTGATTTAGTCATTCCATGATGTTTGTGTACATACACACACACAAACACTTTATTATCAAGCATGTTACAATACATAACTAAATTCCTAAATATAGCATAGCAAAAACTCTGTACAACTCTGGGTAAGGCTATGTCCTTTTTAGGATTCTATGTTTATTTGTCTATGTGAGTCTATACACACATTCATCTGTACACACACATGGAATCCAGAAGAAAGCATTGGATTCCTCCACTATCACTCTCCAACGCTTTCCTTTAAGGTAGGGTCTCTCTCTCTGAACCTGGGGCTCATGTTTTCTCAGCTAGGCTGGAAGCCAGAAAGCTCCAGAAATCCTCCTGTCTCTGCCACACTCAGAGTTGGGCTTATAGACATTTGTGGGGATGCCCAGTTTGTTATGCCGGTACTGGGAGTCAACTACTAATCCTTAGGATTTTAGAGGAAGCAATCTTAACCTCTGAGTCATCTCAACAGCTCCAGGTTATGATTCTTTTAATATGCAACAAAGCACAATGTAAATATGTTTTGTAAGAATCTAAAAAAAAATTATGTGGGGCTGGAGAGAGAACTCAGTGGCTAAAAGCACTACCTGCTCTTTACGAGGACCTGGGTTTGGTTACCAGCACCCACATGGCAGCTTACAGCCTTCTGTAACTTGTCCCAGGGGACCCGATAGCCTCTTCTGGTATCTGTGGGCACACACATGGTACATAGACACACGTGCACACAAAACACCTGTCTTAGGGAGGATTTCTACTGCTGCGATAAAACATCATGACCCAAAACAACTTAGGGAGGAGAGGGTCGATTTCATGTTAAGCTTCCAGGTAAGAGTCCATTGATGCCGGGCTGTGGTGGCGCACGCCTTTAATCCCAGCACTCGGGAGGCAGAGGCAGGCGGATCTCTGTGAGTTCGAGGCCAGCCTGGTCTCCCAAGCGAGTTCCAGGAAAGGCGCAAAGCTACACAGAGAAACCCTGTCTCGAAAAAAAAAACCAAAAAAAAAAAAAAAAAAAAGAGTCCATCGATGAGGGAGTTAGGGCAGGAACTCAAATAAGGCAGGAACCTGGAAGCAAGAGCTGATACAGAGGCCATGGAGGAATGGCTTGCTCTCCATGGCTTTAATAGTCTGCTTTCTCCTAGCACCTAGGACCACAAGCCTAGGGATGGCACCACCCACAATAAGCTGAGTCCTCCCACATCATCAATCTAGAAAATGAACCACAGGGCTTGTCCATAGGCCAATCTGGTGGGAGTATTTTCTCAGCTGAGGTTCCCTCTTTTAAAAGGACTCTACCTTGAATCAAATTGACATAAAACTAGCCAGCACAACACCAATACCAAAAGATTTTTTTCTGTGTGTTTGTCTCTGTATATTACATGTGTGCAGGTGCCTGAGGAGGCTAGAAGAGGGTGTCAAGTCCCCTACTACTGGAATGATAGGCAGTTGTGAGCCCCTTGACAACGATGCTGGAAATGAACTCAGGTCCTCTGGAAAAGTAGGAAGTGCTCTTAACTCAGGAGCCATTTCTCCAGCCTAAACTGTAAAGTTGATTTTCTTGTTTTTATTTTGTTTTTAAGATTTACTTATATTTTATGTGTATGGGTGTTTTTACCTGAATGGATGTACGTGTGCTGTCTTATTTTTCTATTGCTGTGATAAGACATCAAGTCAATTACAAAGTATTTAGTTTGGGCTTAGGATTTTAGAAGGTTAGGATCCATGATGGTAGAACAAAGGCATGATGTCAGGAACATGTGAGGGCTTATATCATGATCTACAAGTAGAAGGCAGAGAGAGCTAAGCAGGAATGGTGTGAGTCTTTTGAAACCTCAATACCAATCCTCAGTGACATGACTCCTCCAGGACAACGCCTGCTAATCCTTTCCAAATAGTTCCACCAACTGGGGCCAAGTATTCAAATATATGAGGTTGTGGGGGCCACTGCCATTCAAACCACACACCACAAATGTGCAGTGCCCAAAGAGGCCAGAAAAATGCATCATCAGATGCCCTGGAACGGGAGTTACAGACCGTTGTTAGCTGCAAGTGGGTACTGGAACCTGAATCTGGGTCCTCTGCAAATGCTCTTAACCATTGAGCTATCATAGCTCCAACTCCAATTGTAAGTTTTTGTTTGTTTGTTTTGTTGTTGTTGTTTTGTTTTGTTTTTCAAGACAGGGTTTCTCTGTGTAGCCCTGGTTGTCCTGGAACTCACTCTGTAGACCAGGCTGGCATCAAACTAGGATCCACCTGCTGCTGTCTTCCAACTGCTGGGATTAAAGGCGGTCTGCGACACCACCACCTAGTATCCAATTG
>CABHPH010151670.1:0-7500 GCA_902168325.1 Peromyscus nudipes
TTCACCCATTGTCTTAATGAGGGTTTCTATCACTGTGAAGAGACACCATGACCATAGCAACTCTTATAAAGGAAAACATTCAATTGGGGGCGACTTACAGTTCCAGGGGTTCAATCCATTATCATCATGGTGAGACATGGCGGCAGGCAGGCAGACATGGTGCTGGAGAAGGAGCTGAGAATTCTACATCTTGATCCACAGGCACAGCAGGAGGAGTCTTTGACCATACTGGGCATAGCTTGAGTATAGGAGACCCCCAAGCCCATCTTCTCAGTGACACACTTCCTCCAACAAGGCCATACCTCCTAATATTGCCACTCCCTATGAGCTTATGGGGGCCAGTTACATTCTTACTACCACATCCATGATGTGAAATCTACTGAAGGACACATCAGAGGCAGTTTAAATATGAACTTTCTATTTTTGTTTGCATAGTGTTATTGGATATATAATTTCAAACTTGGACAGTCCAGGAATAACTGTTTATGTTAGCTAATACTAGTTTATTATGGAGGTCATAGTAATGTTTAAAAGTAAGACTTGTGCCGGGCGGTGGTGGCGCACGCCTTTAATCCCAGCACTCGGGAGGCAGAGCCAGGCGGATCTCTGTGAGTTCAAGGCTAGCCTGGGCTACCAAGTGAGTTCCAGGAAAAGACGCAAAGCTACACAGAGAAACCCTGTCTAGAAAAACCAAAAAAAACAAAAAAAAAAGTGTAAGACTTGTCTAGGTTTTCAGATATTTGAGTTGTTAAGTATTAATCACAACACGAAGGAAAACGTCTTTTATGTAAAGCTTAGCATGTCTATACCTATGCGAATAATGATGCATCAGATGCCTGCAGCTGAGAGCGACACAGACAGCAACAGCGAGTGTGTATGTGTGCACTTATGTGCTGGTCCATTAAGTGTGTTTTAAATACATACCTTTCTGTATCCTTTACCTAATTTTTAAAAAAGGCAAACAGTTTTTCATGGCTCTTGCCTGGAGTTATGCCCACCCTCATCTTACTGTGTCAGAACAACACACAAAATAGTAAATGAGGAGTTGAAACGACTGGGACTAGAGAACATTGTCCACAGCCCAGTGGTCCGTGTCGCCACTCTTCTGCTTCTAGGATATATTGCATAATCAGGAGAGGCAAGCCAAGGCAAATCCTTTTAGAACACCCTGTCTGGGGAGGTTACGGAGTCCCAGAGGTTTGTTCTTGTCATTGCAGCAGTCTCACTTGTGACAAGGAGGTCTTGGGAGTCACCTGAGGGTGTCATGAAAACCACATTCCCATTACTGTCGTTTCTTCTGAACATTTAATGGATAGGGAATATGCTTGATTTTATATATATATATAGAGAGAGAGTTAATTACATATAATATTTGTATATGAAACAAACCAAAAAAAATCAAATCATAAAACAGAATAACCAAGTGAAAGAACCCGTATCTACTTTCATGTGCTTGAGGTCACATAAAAGAAGAGTATTTCCTGACTAGTCAACCAAAGCTCTTGCAAGAAAATGGGCTGGCTTTGTTTGTGTTTACAACGGATCATTGTAACAGCAATTGGAAGCTGTGTAGCCTGTATCCCATTTTAGAGACATGTCAGATTAGGGAAGATTTTTGTTTGTCCTGGATCTCTTGAGGCAGGGACTCACAGGCTGGCTTGGAATTGGGGATATTCCTTCCATTGCCTCCTGAGTGCTGGGATTACAGTCTTTACTGCCATGCCTAGCAACTTAAGTGTTTTGAGAATTTGAAGATAATGATTTTCCAGCTTGCTTCCCTAATGGTAAGCATGTGAGAAGAAAAGGCTTTTTAAAAATTCTGTTTTGAAATTATATTATTTTTGTTACTGATAAAAAGAAACACCAGGATATATTGTTCAATATTTGTTAGCTTTGGTTATTTCTGTTTTATAAATTAATATTATATTAAAACTGCTTCCTGAGACTATTCTGTTTTTATTTATTCTCAGTGTTTCCAAAAATTTTAGTTAAATCTGTACATTGACTGATTCCAACCAGAATTTTTTTTTAAAAAAAATAAATTTTGTTTCAATATATGCAGCTGTAGTTTACTTTGCAGGCATGAGAAATATTTATTTTATTAAGTCCTATGAGGAATATGTGTCACATACATTTAAGAAAAAACTATTTAAGATGAAAAATTCCAAAAATGACTTCCCCCTGGTGTGAAGTAAAACAAAAACCCCAGCACATCTCTGTCTGTGGTAATGACATTGAGGTGACAAACTGCAGACAGGTGAGGTTCCTGGGGGTGAGCTCACACCTGCACCAGGAGCTTGGGAAACAGCTGGGCTTGGAACTGCCTGCTGGCCTTGCTTTCTGTGTGATGCAAGACTAGCTCTCAGGCTGAGGCCCTTGCGTTTGTACAGAAGATTCCAAGTGTTTGAAACTAGACCAATGGGACCGTGGTGGGCAGCAGCCCCTGGTTTTATGAGGCTTTCCTTTCAGCTGGAGAGATGAAGAAACAGTGTTGTCCCTACCAAGCTGCAGGCCCACATCTCTCACAACTACCGAGTTTGGTCTGCCAGGCAGGTGTCACTAGGAAGCCCTAGACAAGAGTCCCCTGTCTTCTCCGGTTCTGGGTCTGTGGCCCATTAGATAATAGAGCGTGAACCTAGGTAAGGGCACTTCCCTGCTGGACCCAGCCTCTTTCTCTTTAGCTGCTAAACGGAACTCTGGAGGCAGAGAGGTTATGGTCTCCGCCCTTCATACTATAACTGTCCGGCCACTTCTGATGGAATTCTTAGGTACAGTTCATTTACCTGCCTCCTCTATGTACTTGTTAAGGGACAGTAAAGTTAATTTCTGTTTGAATGATGCACCTATCAATTAGGGCAGCTCATGGTTCCAGAAACCATCAGGCCCACAGACACTTTATTTCTTGCTCCTCTAGGCCCATGCGCTTTCCTTCCTGCTCTCTTGGGACTGCTCTTTTCCCTCCTGTGCTGTGTAACTGTGGAAAATTTGGTGGGTACCTCCAAACATCGTTTCCTAGGAACTCAGAACTATGTTGTCTCCCTCCTTTCTTAAGGGCGGTCTGCTGCCTCTGTTCTATTACACACTGATGTTTTCCTTTGAAGCCAGAATCCCATAATAGTCAGTCATGCACCAGGCTTCAGGTAGGTTTAGTTTGCTGTGACAATGTTTTAAAGGTGTTTGAGGGGTCAGAGTGTAGCTCAACAGAGTGCTTGCCTAGCATGTTCAAGGCTGAGTTCTTTCAACGCTGAGGGGTTAAAACCTTGAGCCTTTAAACTTTGGAGAGACTTCGTATGATAGCTCAGAGTTCTGGTTTCACTTTTTATCATCTGTACTCCCATGTAACTCTTAGGTCAGAAAGCTCTATGATGGGTTTTTTCTTTGAATTACTATTTTTAAACCTTTTCAGTGCGTGTGCACACATACACACACGTAGTTTTTGCCACAATATTTTTCTAAGCAATATGTGATTAATTTTTTTTTTCTATTTAATTAGAACACTACTGGTTGAAAAACAGAAGAGTGGCCTCTCAGGCTCCTTCTTCTAAATGTGCGTTGCTTTTTCCTGCCTGGCCTTCAGCAGCATTTCTGGCTCCCAGCACTCAGACGGTGTCCTCTACAGGAAGTAAACAGTGCCTATAGGCCACTCCCTCTGGAGCCCCTTCCTAGGCGAGGTTATTAATATGAGGGCTGGATTATTAGGATCCTTTAGTTTTCTAAGACTGGAGACAAAGGCAGAGTAAATGCTGCTCTTCTCTCCCATCAGTATTCTACCCACCCTGCCAAAGGCCAAGGCAAAGGAATAGGAGGAAACAGTACATGGAAGACTGCTTCCAAACTATCCCAGGGCTTGCATAACAGCAGGTTCTAATAGACAGGTACCAGGGACACTGCAGATTACACTGATCTTTTTATAAGGAAAGCAAAGCAAGTTCGGGACTTTGATTTGTCTTACAGGCTTTACGTTGGCATTATGGATTTGTAAGTACAGCCATTCACAGATGGGTCAGTAGGCAGGGCCAGCAAAAGACTAAAGAGATTCTTCAATCAGCTCTCTTTTTGTTCCATTGTTCCAGAGGAGGGGCAGAGAAACTTCCTCCTCGTTAGGACCATCAAGGACCGCGGCCATCTAAGTATTCATTAGGAAAGATAAAGTATATTTTATAGGCTTTAAATTATACATTCCTGTTCAGATTGCATTCCTTAATGATTCTGAGAAGAATAGAAAGAACTCAGAGTTTTGATTTAGAAGATGTGACTCCTTGGCCTTCCATATTGCCTTCTTACTGTGTGAGCTTGCATATGTTTTTATATAACAGGCCTTGATTTTCCCCAGCTATAAATAGGTGATGAAAATATCCCCGCTCCCTTACCTGTCTCACTGATTTCTGAGAGTTCTATGATACTGCAGACATATGTACATACATATATATGTGTGTGTATATATGTATATATACATACATACATACATACATACATACATACATACATACATACATACATACTACATCTTTCTCTGCTGTGAGCTGCTGTTTTATTAAGAAACAGAATTGTGTCACAGCTGTCTAGAGGGCTTGAGGAATTTTGCAGTCACTAAGCTGCTGTTTCTGTTTTGGTTTCCCTGTGGGAATATAGGGCTTATTTTGATGACCCTTTTCTTGTGGATATAGATAATAATTGAAGCTGTTATAACACATGGGATTTGGGTCCTAGACACTTCAGAACTTTTGAATTTTAGGAAAGGATTCAGCATACACATTAGGTTTAATCTAGTAAAATTTGGTGTTACAATAATAGTATGGGACATTTAACTGCTTGGGTTCATGGTAGAGGCAAAAGCAGAGAATGTTCCTGTTCCTCACTCAGGGTTCTTTAACACTAACTTGCAAACTTTTATTGTTATTTTTTAATAAAAAGGAATTTCTTCTCAGTGTTTTTAGATCTACTATAGGTCTAATGTGTTGAGTCATCACACACAGGAGCCGACTCTTAAGATCAGTAAAGAATGGTGCAGTGGGCTTATTTTTGTTTCTTATCGCAATATTAACCCTTTCTCTGTCAGGTAAGCCCCATCACAAGCAGCTTGGGTAGAAGTAATCCACTTATTCTAACAAAGAGCACTTAGACCTCAACCAAAACAATTGATCCACTTAGAATACGAAGGGAAGAAGTCTGGTTTCTATGCAGTCACATGGGAATCAATGTTGTTTCTGACTCCAGGTCTGTGAATGGGCTTGTGGCATGTGGCAAAGCTAAGCCCTTTCCTACTGTGTGGCCGGCTGGAGCAAGAAGAGGTAGGACCCTCTTATTGGGAAAACATTCTTAGGCATTTGTATCCAAATTTTTCAAGAAGAAAAGCAGATTTAGTTTCTTGTCCCAGTCACCAACTTGCTGGCCCTGGGCAGGTTGCCCTGAATGTCTCTGAGCCTCTTGGCAATTATCAGACTTACAGTGTTTAGTATGCTGCCTGAGGCTTAGAATTTTATTGCAGCTACTCTTATTACTTCTCTCTTTCTCTTCCTCTCCCCTCTGTCTGTGTGTCTGTCTCTGTCTCTCATACACACAAACACGCATATACATGTAAAGATACAGACACACACACATAGAGTCAGAGACAGACACACACACACACAGACACACACACACACACACACAGGCACAGAAAGACACACCCAGACAGATGGACACACAGACAGACAGACAGACAGACACACACACACACACACACACACACACACACACACACACACACACACCACAGTAGGTTAGAACCCTCGAGGGACTAGCTCCAGCTTCTGACATCCCTCAGCCCACTGTGTTGAAGGTAACTCTTCATAATGATAAAACTATAGGCTTCTGGGCTCTGCTGTTTGTTAAATAAATTGTTGTGAAATGAAAATTGCAGTTAAAAAATGGCTAATAGCCTTACAAAAGAAAATTTCCTATCAGTATCATCCCTTATTAGTCTATATTTCTTATTATTTTATATAATTCTGTTTAACATTTTAAGGTTCAGTGTTGAAATATGTCTTAATAACTGCAACTATAAAAAATGGATGTGGAAACTTGTAAGTCAAATGGGGACACATATATCTATATAGTATAGCCTATCTACTTGTTGCCAAGACTCTGTGCTATGTATTATTTTTCCTATTTTACAAACCAATAACAAGAAAAGTAGATCTCAGAAAGGTTTTTTGTCTGATTGCCACATGTGTAGCTATTGGTAGTGTTGGTGCCGTCTCCTGTGTTTTGGAGTTTGTTGGCTATTGTGAATTTATTCTCATTGTAGATAAATTGCTATTCTCTGTAGAAAAGCAGAGAAGTCATTCTAGACAGAAATAAAGCTTAAGCCTCAGAAATTATCTTAAGTGGGATTTGTTTCTGGTGCTGGGCATTGAAGCCAGGTGCCTACCAGCATGTGGGTAGACAAGCCTTCTTCTGCTGAGTTACATCCCCAACCTGTAATTAGTGTTTTGTTTTTATAATTTATATAACAATAACCTCATGTTACTTGTTAAGTTACTGACTAGTCTTTATAACTGGGGGGGTTGGGTAAACAGCTTAGAAGCAGATGTGAAGAGGAATTGATTCTTCTCTTCTCCTTTAGTCTCCTCTTACAAATGATGTCTTGGATTTTGTGAGTCTCCATCCCAGAGAACGTTCCCCTCTTGGCCTCATCCCCTCTCCCTCCTCCTCACTTCCTCTCTTCATTCCACTCTATCTTCTTCCTCAATAAAATGTACATCCTTTTTAAATTACATGCAAACAAAATGGATGCATGCTGTAAAGCAGGGTGTATTTTGCATACAGATGTAATACTGTGGTAAGTTTCATGTATGGAACAAATATATCCCTTTTTGGTGATGATGGGGAGATTTAGAAGATTTGGCTAAAACTTGATAGCTTTTGCCTTATAAACCCTGTTTTCATTGAAGAGGATGCTATCTTGTGTTCTGTTACTTAAAATAACTATGTAGATAAGATTTAATGCCTTTACCATCCTTCTTCTAATCCATTCTTGTCAGAAAGAGATCTGTGGTCCTGATATTGTCTTTTTATTGTCTCAGAAATGGTAATTTGTCAGGTGGTTTCATATAAAAAGGATGCTAAAACTTAAGAACATGCCCATAAGACGGAAACATATAATTTGGCTAATGGAGATTGCTAGCCATAGATAATAATCACAATATTAGTAATTCAAGGCAGTGTAAAGCTGTTTAACATTGCTTCAGATCCACTTAACTGAAGCAGAGAGAGAAGACTATCCCTTATGTTAATGAGTTAACTTCATAGAATACCATAAAGCTGGAGAGACAGAGGGCTTGGGATGGTCAGCACATAGAGCCAGCCATCAAGGGAGAGTCTCTGTTCACAGTTTAATTCATGGGTAGTTTTGTACCAATTCATTCTTTTGTATATGCCAAACCAGGTATCAGTCTGTATGTGGAGATAATTTAGAACTTGCTCTGAAGCATTAGTGAGACGTCAGAACTGCGTCGA
>CABHPH010151670.1:12500-24841 GCA_902168325.1 Peromyscus nudipes
TTCCTCGTTGTGCGAATAAAGACATATGTATTATACTAAGGTAGTGTTCCCTTTGCATTTTCTAGCAGGAATTTGGGGAAGGAAATGGGACTTTTCCTGCCCCCCACAGTTTGTGTGTGTGTGTGTGTGTGTGTGTGTGTGTGTGTGTGTGAGAGAGAGAGAGAGAGAGAGAGAAAGAGAGAGAGAGAGAGAGAGAGGTGAGCTAAGCTTCTTTCTCATTGATGAAATATTAGAGTTTATAGTTTCAATGCCAAAATAGAAAACAAACAAAACAAAAACGCTTTTGAAGAAAAAAAACAAATTCCAATGGGAGTTCCTCTTTGTACTTACTATAGATTATTGTTTATTCTGGTTTGTGAGTGTCAAACCAGAATGAGTTAGATTGTGTCTTTTCTTAGTTTTCCAAAGGAGTTTAATGCATTTCTGCTCCAGTTAGTCTCATTTCTTTAGTTAGGAAATTTGAACCGAGATGCCATAAGTACAGTGAAATTAATTTCTTTTAGTCTGTGTTACACTTCTCATTACTGCCCATCAAAGGTAATACTTCTTTCTTCTGTGGGAAGGGAAATATTTCAAATAATCCATTAGTCAGAGGGAAAAAGACTAGAAGGAAAAGGCTACTCTTAGCAGCTATCATCTCTGAGATCACAACTAACTTTTGTTCTGTGTTTTACCACAGTTTTAGAACTCTCTGTAATTACATAGACAGTTGAAATAAGAACAATATGTATGTGCACTAAAGTTAGTTTTTATACATCAGAGGAGTCCAGATATTGCTTGTTCTGGTTGTAGAATCTGGAGCCTTGGTTTAATTCAGTGACAAACAGAGGTGTGTTAATTATCTGTGTTCTCATGTGTCACTTGACAGTGGAGACGTGCCGGGAGATTTAGATTGAAGTGTTATGTGAACATCACTGAATATCCTACACAATCCTAGATGGTGTAGCCTAAACATTAAGATTGTGTGATATATTCTCTTTCTCCTAAGGCACGAAACTATACAGTGTATTACTGTTGTGCATATTGTAAGCAATTATAATAGATATTTTTATATCTAAATGTATCTGAACATAGAAAAGGTACAATAAAAATACAGTAGAAGCTGTGGAAATTGGAACACTTCTTATGAATGGCGCTTACAAGCCTGAAGTCGTGGATGAGTTGGTGAGTGAATGGTGTGTGTCTGTGATGGCCTCAGACATTATGGCAAACTACCGTAGACTTTATAAACACTGTGCACTTAGTCTACACTGAAATTATTAAAAGTTATTTCTTTGTAATTAATCAAGTTGCTGTATTTTTGGATTTTATAAAACATTTTTAAATTTTTGAATCTTACACTTTGCTTAATATATGGACAGATTATACAGCCATACAAAAGTACAAGGCTATTAGACTATTTCCAAGAAATTTTTTATTTTAAAAAACTGGATTTTTTTGTTAAAACTAATATGCAAACACACATAAGCCTAAGTCTGAAGAGCATCAGGATCATATCTTGTCATTCTGGAAGGTCTTCTCTGGCAGTGACAAGATGAACGGCCACTTGTTGAAATGCTGCCTGAGACTTCTCTTCAGGAAAATGTCTGCAGTAGTCTGTGTGCTTTCTTTCTTTTTTTCTTCAATCATAGATTTATTTTTAAGCAGATAATTTACCATGAATATTTGCTCCTCTAATTAAAAACCTTCTTTTCTTCTTTTACAATTGTGTGTTTATTAAATAAGTTTTGAAAGAGTCAACTGCATGGCAGTCTATGGGAGCACAGTGTACATGTGTTCATTGTCAACTGAAACATTGCCTGACTAGCTAGTGATCAGAGCCGTTGGATGTTTGGATTGGAGTGTATGTCGTCACAGATCATGTATCCACAGGGTGTCTGGTCACCAAAGGCAGCAGTTGTTTCAAGCGGAAGTGTTATAGCTCATCATTATTGCCATCTTGTCACATAGGTCTCCTACCAGATTTATATATGTATATATATATAATTTATTATATTTAATATTATCAGTGTACTTGTGCAAAGGAAACTGACTTACAAGGTGGTAGGGAGCGTTGAGGCGGGGTTTTGGAATGCCTTTGTTGCCTCTGTAGTTAGTGGAGTATGCAAAACAAACAGTGCCTACTGCATGATTAACACTTGAAGATGGCTTTCTAACATAAATTTCTTCATTCAGTTTTGGGTATTACTTCCAGTAGAATGTGTTTAAGCTGTACTATATTACAGTCACTTGGAAAAATACTTAAAAGTCTGGTGTTTTGATTCAGGAGATTATTGCTTTGTAACCATTGAAGTGTGATCTTGGGTTTAGTGCATTTAACCTCTGAACTTTCCAATCATTGTCTGTAAAATGAGGATGACAATAATGCTGTCCTTTGGGATGATGTGAGGATTTTGTAAAATCTTATACATTTTCACTTACTTAGTAACATATTCTTGCCAAATGACCTAAATTAGAAGGAAGGTGATTTGGATCAAGTCCCTGAGTTCACAGTCTAGAGTCAAATTACATTTGTCCATTCTACTTGGAGAGAGGGGGGCCACCAAAGATGTATGGTTTTAATCTTATTTTTGTTAGAGGCTATGACTACTCTAACCCCCATAGCTTCCATTAAAAACTTGAAAATAGTTCATTTTCTGTTCTAATTACTTGGCAGAAATTTAGAATAGAAAGAAACTAGTAACAACCAACCTTTCCTTTGCACTTACAGATCAACAAAAGAGATTCTTGGGTCCTAGAGACCAAAGAAAGAATCAGCAGGAATGCCCAGGGTGAATTGATGGATTGCAGAGCCTGGCTGGTAATTACTTTCACTGAGCTAAAACATTAACTTGATACATGGGAGCAGGGCCAGATGAAAATCAGGAGGTGGACCTCTTCCTCCCTGTGGACTGCCCATACCTTCCTTGTGGAGCTTGTGGAGGTAGCTGTCTCTGGTGGGATAGTTCTGCTTCCTTTCCTGAGACTTGGCATGGGTTTTCATCCCCCACCCTGGTAGACTAGGAGTGGTACCTTTGTTTGGCTGCTGTAGAGATAATGTGTTTAGGTCAGCTGGGATGGCAAGAAATCAGTTCTCAGGACTTTTCAGCAGGATACCAAATATTAACAGACCCTTCTCATCCTGGGGCTCGAATTTGGCTTTGCCTTTTTTTTTTTTTTTTTTTTTTTTTTTTTGTAGTGGATGTTGAACTCACAGCCTTGCACATGGTTGGTAAGCATCTTGCCATTGAGCTCCATTCTGAACTTTAAAGATTTAGCTTTTGGACATTGGTGACATAGTTAACAGATACCTAACTTCAAACTAGAGGACATTATCCTCTTTAGAAGAGCCAGGGTATTTTATTTTTTAAAAATGACACATGACGGTTATTGATACTTTACTACTTTGCTATCTTGGAAATACTGTGAATCCATAATGAGGTGATGTGATTAGGAAGTGATGTAGGTTTTCTGTAGGTTGGAGGGGCACATGCATGTTTTCAGATGGTCATAGAATTTAAAGTACATGAGAACCCATTTAATGTGCTGGGTTCTTAGGGCCAACCTTCCCATCATACAGTAGAAATAAATGGACTTCAACTCAGGTTTTCTGGGTTCAAGTTGATTATTACATCATGGGAATAATAATTATTTTAAGAGACTTAGAGTGGATTAAACCTTAAAATGTGTACTAAAGTTAGAAATGGCAATAGATTATGAGCTCTCCCATGTTGTTTACTTATATTATTTCTGTCATACTTCATTCCTATAACCACGTTATTTTGTTATAGTCAAGCAGTTCTTTTTTGTATGCCATATTGTTGAATTCTGACTTTGATAACAAAGATTCTGTGGTTTATTGCCATCCCTCACATGGGCAGACCTGAACATCTATCACTATGCTAGCCAAAATAAGGGATACCTGCTACTCTAGCCTGCCAGGGTCGGGTATGTACTCAGTCTGTATGTAAAGAATGCTTAACTGTGTTTGATGCTTTTGTTGTCCATGGTGAGCCAGAGAAGGCAGACAATTGAATGATACTAGAAATTCTAATGGTAGATTTTGTATTTTGTTTATTTGTTAGTTAGTTAGATTTCTGATATATAGACATTTGTCACACGTGATTCTATAAATATTTTCTCTTGTAACAGCAGACATTCTGTGGAATCATAATTCATTGTGGAGACATCTAACATACCTTATTGTTTTCTTAGACATCTAAATTGAAGGCATACTATTTCAAGTATATAACTACACAGTCTAGCTAGCATAAGACGTTAAGTTGGAAGACTTAAATTATGACGTGATGGAGTTACTTAAAAGACCAGAATTTTGGGGAATTTTAGATGGCATGAGAATATTATTGACATATTGATTAAAAAAAGAGCATTTATGAAGAATTAGTTGAATCAGCTGTGAGACTGTTGGTTTGGTTTCATCTCTGTTGGATGTAGTTGATGACTCATTGCCAGTGTGGCTTAGTAAAAAAACACCAACCATGGAGTAATATTGGTTTGGTATTTTCCCTATTTTCTTTACTTAAGAGTTTTGGGATTGGGTATATTGTTTTTTCTAAACCTTAGTTTGTCAAAAAGTTGGGGTGTGGGGCTGGACAGATGGTTCAGTGGTTAAGAACACTTATTTTTCTTGAAGAGGATTGATCTGGGTTTGAATCCAGATGGCTTATGACTCGTCTGTAACCCTGGTTCCAGGGAATCCAGCAGGCACTCATGTGGTGCACATACATGTGTATAGGCAAAACATGTATACACAGAAAGTAAAATAAATATGCATTTTAAAAGGCAGGGTGCTATGCTTTTTCCAGGATCCCCAACTTTAAGTGACTTGCTCTATTTCCTTCTGACCACAACCTTCACCTCAACTCCTTTCCCTATATTTCACAAGGATCAAGTCATGGCATAAAAGAACGTGGAAAGTTTTTGTTCTTATTCTAATGTTTTCTGTAGTTAGCCTTGTAAATCATGTTTTTACTGTGGAACTCTTATCTCCTATAAATCTCAGGCCCTTGGGAATGAAGCTCATGACAGTCATGAAGTGTCTTACTTTAAAGGATGAGAAAACCAAGCAACCCAAATCATGCCGTCCTCTGCAGCAGAGTTGTGTTCCTGCCTCTCTTCAGCCTCACCTGGGGACATGGAGAACAGCATTTCCATCCACCTCCTACTGGCAGTGGCATGGGTGGCTGGAGGGGGCTTTGGGGCTGAGCAGATGCTTTTCATTGTATGGCTGCCTGGCCTTCCCTGACCATTCTCTCCCCTTCCGGGGTTTCTGTAATTGTCATCAGATGGCTCATACTCCCAAATGGTTCTCATAGTGCAGGGTTCTTAGGCGTGTGTTCTTTTTAAATGCCAGGATTAACAGTTAATTTGTGTGTGTGTGTGCAAACACAGGCAGATCAAGCATCTCTGAGGCGGAGAAAGTTCTGTCAAATGTGGAGCCCTCTTTTCTGTCTACTCCAGAGCCATCTCACTTCCTTTGCCTTGGAGTGCCAATATTACAAAAGTGAGAAAATATTCTGACAGTGTTGATAATATCAGTTATAGTCCATCTCTGCTTTAGTACTGTAACTTGTGGGGATCTTTATAGAGGATTGCATCTTTCTTGGGTCAGTTAAAGGCCTCAGGAAGGTTGGAAATAGGTCTGGGTAGTGGATGAACCCTGTGAAGAGTGATTCAAGTCTTGGGGTTTTCCTGAGATGGATCCTGAGTTATACTTGATAATATTCGAGTGCCTGGAATGATGGCATTAATTGGCAAAGCAGGTTCTCCCGTGTAAAGGACAAGTCAAAGGGCACAGGAAGAAAAGATGATTGTGTTCTGTAGAAGTATGTGCTACAGTTTAGCTTAAAATTAAGAAAAACTTCTTAAGTTTACGCTCACACTTGTTCCAATGCTTAGGTGGGTGCTGACTGTAACGTGTAGACATGAGAGGTAGCAGTGCTCAGAAGCCTCGCACTCTCTGTGTTTCAGGGGGATTTAGTTTTTCATCCTTGTCTTACTTACTTTTGTATTGCTGTGCTAAAATACCATGACTAAGGCAGCTTACAGCATTTCATTTGGGGCTCAGGGTTCCAGAGGGTTAAAGTCTATGACCACCATGGCAGGAAGCGTGACATCAGGCAAGCGAGTGTGGTTCTGGAGCAGTGTCTGAGAGCTTACATCTCATCCACAGGTATGAAGTAGAGTCAAAGAGCTAACTGGTAATGGTTTGGAAACCTTAAAGCTCACCTCCATTGACATGCCTTCTCCAGCAAGACCATAACTCCTAATCCATCCTAAACAGTTGTACCAACTGGGGACCAAACATTCAAATATATGAGCCTATGGGAACCATTCTCATTCAGATCACCGCAGTCATCATAAACATGTAGCTAACACACAAAAACATAACTTCTGTATGCAAGATCATGTGTGTGCATGTGTGTAGGCATGTTTGGCTTCTATTAGATAACTTGACCCTGACTCTACTTTTTATGGAAAGTAAAAATTGCCTAAATGAGAAAGGACAGTTAATTTGCCAAAAGAAAAATAAAAGATTCATTGACTGACCTAAATCCCTGTGTTCTTCCCTCGCCCTTAAGTCCCCATAGCAGAGATTTACTCCAGAGAGGAGGTTGGAGAGATTGTTCTACCAGGCCATACTGGAAAGTATAAAATTAATAATAACATATTGTTCTGATTCATTCTGTTCTGTTTTTTTTTTTTAAGCTGCTTTGACTCTTACAGTAGGTAAAATAGTTCATTGTCCTCCGGCGTTTGTTTGTTTAATGGTGAAGTATTTCCTTAGCCACTTCTGGGTGGTGATGGTCTATTGCGCTTCCTTCCATATAGCAATCCCTTCATAGTTTTCATATGGCTCTTTAAAATAATTAAGGCAAATATTTGTGTCTAACATAAAACACCGATGACTATGCCTGCTCCTCTTCCCAGGTGTCATGGTGTAGAATGGGAACATGAAAGTCCTTGATCTCAGAAGAGAAGAGATACCTTACAATTTCAGTTAACTGCATTGTCTTTAGAGATGATCAGCAATTCGAGTGGACATGGGACTAAGTTCTCTCCAGTGCTTTGTAAGAGGAACTCTGCTAAGAGAGGGTAGTGACTCCTTCCTATCTGCACTTTTAAAAAATAACAGATTGATTGCAGGATGGCTGCAGTGCTCAGAAAAGCAATTAGCCAGCCCGACCTTCTGAGGGTGACACTTAACCACCGAGAGAGGCAGAACCTGCCTGTCATTGATGCTCAGCATTGGGCACCACCTCTGACTTACTGTTTTGTTATCTGTAAGTTTCCTTCCCAGAATTCCCACCCCCAGTGCAGAAGCTCCAGAGCAGCCTTAGCATCTGCTAGGCCTCCCTACCGTTTTGAGTCCTGACTCAGAAAAGCATATGGGTTCCTTTCTCTTCACTTCTGTCTGTAGGCTGCTGGCCACAACTAATACGCTTTCTCTAGTACTTTGGGCCTTCTCACTCTTTTCTCTAAAGCTTTCCTGCCTGCCCATGCGTTTGACCTTCCTGTTGGCTTAACTCATACAGCATGCTTTCTCTCTTCTCTGTTCACTTCTCCAGAAGCTGCTGAGATTCACAGCTTACCCGCTTTGGAGTTTTTCTTTGAAACTTTGGTAAAATTATCCTTGAGCTCCTAACAATACCACAGCAGTGAGTACACACTGCACTCCATTTCAGTTAAGTAATTTTCTGTTGCAAGACACGGTTGGTACGTTCGTCTTTTTGGTGGGATGGAGAAGTAGAACAGCATCTTGGCCAAATGGAAGCCCACTGACCAGTGACATCACCTTATTAACCATCCTTGTTTTCACTTCCTTAGTCATCTTCGGGAAAGATGCGATGGAGGAAACTCTTCCTTTGTTTCTGCTGCTTACCACCCGAGTCTCCTGCTTAGGAGAGTCACTTCTGCTTTGGCTTGTCACGGTTGGCAGTCGAGAAAGCAGGCTGTGAGGTTGTGAGAAACATGGAAAACACTGTCGTTCTTGGAACGCTTAGTCTTCATTGCCAGCGGTCCTTCAGCCCGTTAGGTTTGTTCTGGTGTCTGCCTTTGTCGACAGTTCTGTTATTATGTTAAAGATGTTTCCTGCCATATATTTTCCATTTTAGTTAAGAAAACTCACTTTATTTCCTAAGATAAATTATAATTAGGATTGTTTGGTACTGAGAATCTTTTCTCACTTAATACCCCTAATGAGATACAAATGTTCTAAATGTCCTTACGAGCGGATTATATTTAGAGAGGAATCCACTTATTTTAGTTAACTAATCCCTTTGCTCCTGTATCATCCATCCTTATTAGGCCCTCATGTTCCTGCTCCGTATGGAATTCTTGTGAAGTCAGACCTCTGCGGGTGGTGTGATTAACTTTCAGGGTTGGCGGTATTGAAAATGGCGATGGAGCTTGTGCTTCTGCATACCTTGTTGTGACAGCACTCTTCTTACATACACATTTTTGATAAACAGACTTTCTTATTCTTACCAAGTGAATTTTATGTATTAATTGGGTCTCGTCTAGCATTTACATCCGAATTCACTAGTGTAAAATAACTGACTTTCTTCGAACTGTTCCACTCTACTTTAGGCTCCTCTGTACTCTGGGAATGGTTTTTCTAACTCTGTGGATCATCGTGTGTTGGACATGATGTCCCAGCAGGGTGAACTGATTATGAAACTGAGTTATATTGACTTAGAGCTGTGCAAAATCTAGACATCAGTGTTGTGCATGCCCTTCCTCATGTCCGTGTTTATCTTGTGCAGAAGGCAGAGACAAATAACATTTTGAAGAACTTGATGTGTACAATTACTTTTTGAGTTCAAATCCAGGCTTTATTGGTTACTGTTTGCATATTTGTGGGTGAGTTATTTGACTTCTTTATGCTCTGATATTCTCTTATACATATGGTGGCAATTATAATGCTGTTTGTCTTGTAGGTGGTTATGAGGATTCTGGGAACACATTAGAGAGTAGTGTCAGTTACATTCTATATGTATATATGTATGATAGTGTCTAGTTGACTTCCTAAAATTAGTGTTTAATATTTTTCTCTCTTGGTCCATTCAACCAATGAAAAGATATTATTGACCTTATACAAGGAATA
Organism: Peromyscus nudipes; assembly: GCA_902168325.1. Lineage (NCBI taxonomy): Eukaryota > Metazoa > Chordata > Mammalia > Rodentia > Cricetidae > Peromyscus > Peromyscus nudipes. The sequence goes on from CABHPH010151670.1 coordinate 21,607, forward strand.
TCATAAAAACATAATACTAGCACATAACTTTGTCACTGGTAGCAGAGTTGGAATTATCAGATAGATTTCTTCTCTCATCTATTATTCTTCATGGAGTTGAGTCTTCAGGGACCTCCTTGTTTCTTTGATATTATAAGATGTGGGAAGATAATCAATTTCTGTTTCTTAAATCTGGCTAGTGGTGATTCACTTCATTCATTTTTAAATTATTAAATATAAGTATATCTTCTTTTCATGATTCTGGCTTTTACTTGCCCTGGTTAATTAAGTTAACACCAATTCCCCACCAATATAGTCCGAAGTTCAGTTATCATGTTAATGAGTTATGAGTCATCACATTATTACTACAATTGGTCCTTTCTGTTATTTAGTTATGACAGTAAGGAATGTAGGTGTGTTGTCTCCTTGTCTTTGATAAACTTGAGTGACAGTTCAAAAAAAGTGATAATTGAAGGAAATCTGTCAACAAAGCTCAAAGGGAAGCAGAGAAATGAAAAGTATTCACACTGAAAATAAAATCTGAACTAATTATAAACAGGATTCTGGAATAATAAAACTGACCAAGGGAACACCAAGCCTCTCACTGTTGGAGAAACTACATGCAGCTGGGAAACTGGGCAGTGGGTATCTACTTTATGGTTGTAAATTGGGAGACTGCTTATGTCAAAATGTGTGGAGATATAGCAGAGGAAAGGATAATGGAAAAAGCTTCATACTAAGGAATCTTTCAGTGATAATACATGGTTGTAAAATCACAAAGGATGAAATAATGAAAGCTGGTCCAATCCAGACTTAGAGCAGAGTATTCATCAAGACATAGAAAGGATACCTAGTGAGCACTACTTAATGTACTGTTCTTGTTTTTAAAATAAACAATGCACCTTAATTCTTAGAGTCTCTGATGTTTGACAGTGTATTAAGAAAAATGACCGACTTTTTTTCTTCAATTTTCCTATACATTTAAAACTGATAGTAAGGAAATTTTAATGTTTTGACAATTACTTGCTTTTTTGTTGAAGAAAGGACTTCACTCATAATCCAGGCTTTCGTTGAACCTCAAGGTTCTCCTGGTGGCTGGGTTATACTCATGCCCTCCTATGCCTGGTAACAACAAAACAAACAACCAAAAAACTTTTAAAGGTCACAAAACAATAAAAAAATTTCCATGTTTGTTATTCAGATGTCTTTGCATGGTTTTAGTGTGCATGACTATTTTTTGGTCTTGTATTATGAGGCTGAATGAGAATATGTTGAGCCAAGGAGGTACTCTTTTAAGTGCTAGGATATACTGATGAAGAAGACAGGCAAATCCTTCTTTTATAAAGTGTTTATCCTAGCATGGATTTACTGAGTGTTGGCTGTATACATGTGTGCATGAATATATGTGTATATATATATGTGTGTGTGTGTGCGCGCGCGCGTGTATGTGTGTGTGTGTATGCGTGTGCATGCGCGTGCGCGTGTGCACGCATATACACACACATTCTAAGAATTAAGGTGCATTGTTTATTTTAAAAACAAGAACAGTACATTAAGTAGTGCTCACTAGGTATCCTTTCTATGTCTTGATGAATACTCTGCTCTAAGTCTGGATTGGACCAGCTTTCATTATTTCATCCTTTGTGTTTTCACAACCATGTGATGTCACTGAGAGTTTCCTTAGTATGGAGCCTTTTCCATATATAATACATACAATAGATAACATATCACATATAATATATAAACTATAGTAATATTATAATATAGTAATATTGTATTATAATCTTATATATTATATTTAAGTATTCTTTCCAAATAATTTGCATTTTAATTGACTGATTAGAGATAAGCTATCCAATTATACCTTTTGCCTAGAGTATAAGCAATTGATTTTTGTGAATGTGAACATGAAGATGGGGGAAAATACCAGGCATTTTAAGAGAGGAAGGATCTCTAATTTAGCCTGAGAATATGCAGTGTGGGAGAGAGGAGACAGCCTAGAGGAGTGAAGAAAAGCTATATTGAAAAAGTGCAAGGTCAGAACCTTCTACATGAAACACACAGGACATTTAAAATACCAGTTCGTTGGAGTGTATAGGGCAACAAGGCCACATCATGCAATACCATGTAACTTGTGGGCAGTGGAAAGTCAGGATTTTCTTCTGATCTCTGTGTGATTAAAACATAATTTATATGCAGTTATATTGACACTCTTTAATGATGTAGTTTGATATGTATATGTTCTGTAAACTACCACTATAGCTGAGATGAAGAACATTTACACTATCCTTGAAAAAGACTCCTATGTGATGGAGAAAATAACCTCTTCTCCTCCATCCATTATTGGTACCACTTACATTTTTCTCACTCCTGTAGTTTAGCCTTTTCCAGAATATGATACATACATAAATCCTACAGCATGTAATTTGTAGGGATGGCAGTTTCATTTGAATGCCTTTGAGATTCATCTTTGTAGTTGCATGTAAGAACTTTTGACTAAAGAGAGAGTTGAGAGGACTTTTATTGTAAACTAGCCAGGCCCAATGGAAGAGCTAGGGAGTAGGATTGCAGAGTGGGTCCTTGGTTCGAGAATTGTGCAGGAGGTGAAACTGGTCTCATCTGAGGCCTATAGGTGCAGCAACAGGTGGGGAAGAGGAGGTTGGGCCTATTGGATGTGTCCATGCTGAGGAATGAGGATTAGCCTGAGGTGAAGCCCAGCAGGCTGTGGGGACTGGAAAGAAGTTACTTTCTTTCTCCCATTGTCCTTTGATCTTGATGTGAATTACATTTTCTGGGCACTGATTTTACTTATTTAAAGAGCTCCCTTTCTCTCTGTCTCACCTGTCACTCCCAGAATTTGTTCCCACCAGATGTTTTGAATTACTAATGCTATTAAATTGGTGTCACTTTTAAAAGGACTAATCTTCGCTGTCTTCTACATATGGCATGGCCATTGCATTCATGAATTCGCACTGTTGTATTAATGGGGAAGGGGCTCATGAGGACCCTGTCTCCCCTGAGGAGCTGTTGGCAGTTAAGGGTTGCTGGTGGAGGAAGAGTCACTTTCTTCATAATTATAGCCATTGTCAAGTTACCCATGTTCCACTAAATAACTGCTAATGCAGGCAACCTTAATTAAACTAGGTTGATCAAAAAAAAAAAGGGAATGAGAAGAGAGAGAGAGAGAGAGACAGACAGACAGACAGACAGACATGAAAATAGAAGAAGGAGGAGGAGAGAGAAAAGGGTTCAATGA
>CABHPH010151672.1:0-41918 GCA_902168325.1 Peromyscus nudipes
TTTCACGTCAGAGATAGAAACCCAGGGGTTGTGCATGGAGGCAAGCTCTTTAACCATGGAGATACACACCCCTATCCTAAAGGATCCTATTTTATAATCCACATTATTTAAAAAAAAGAAAAGGAAAGGAAAGAAAAGGAAAGAAAAGAAAAGGAAAGGAAAGAACTTACAAATGGTCATTTACAGAAGGCTTGTGAAGAAAGACACCTGGCCACAGGCCCATCCTAAAAGGTCCTTCAACCTGTGGAGTGTAAGGGTGGTGTGTCACTGTGGACATTGTATCTGCATAGTATAATTTTTCATGTTGCACCTAGGCTCATGCCCCCTTAGATCAAAGGTTAACTCTCATCTCCCCCTGGAAACTCAGAAATAAAGTTCTTAAGTGGGGGCTAACCCCCAAGGAAGAAATACTGTTTTTAGTGTCATCTCAAAAGCCAAGACTTCATTCAGCCCCACCAGGTCGGAGAATCACACTCAATACGCTGCTGGAATGCATATCTTACAACACATCCTTTCTCCACGTTCAGGCCCTTTCCAGGCAAGCACTCTGCCGCTAAACCACATCCCAGCTCACCCCCTTCCCCTTTCCTGAAGGCTGTGCTTTCCAGGGGACTGCTGAGGGTGTGTTTCTCTGCTTTCTGTCCTTACCGTGGGAATTTCTAGGTAGAAGAACAAATAGTTGGAAACGAGAAAGGGAGAAGTTGCGCAGCCGGGAGCTTTGTGTGAAGATGAAAACATCTGATTCCATTCCTTACTGAAACCCCATTAGAGCGCCAGGAGAGGGGTTTTTAAAGGCACAAACCCACATCAGTAGGGAAAATTGGAGAGTGGAAAACAGCAGTAAAACTGGAAACCCACGATGCAACTAGATAAGGGATAATTTACTTCACAGACCCAGAAAACGGAGAGAAAATGGAATCCTAAGCCAATAGTGCAGAATGTGGGAAACCAACTCAATTTGTAAGCCAGAATCCCCAGAAGGCTCTAGAGTTGGCAGCACCAGGCACTTCTAGAAGTGGAGGTGAGGGCGAGGAGAGATAAAATTAGAAGGACTGGCTGGAGGCCTGTTTGGGAAGCAGTCTCCATCTTCCTCCTGTGTGTCTGCAACAGGGTAGCTAGCTGCCTCTCCCCTAATCTGGAAGAAGTTGACAGAGGGCAACACCAACGATGGAAGCCTGGGGGAGGTAGGGGCTCCAGAAAACAGGGGACACTGAGGTCCCCTACCCCCAGCAATCTGTTAGTCAGATTGTCCCTCTTTAGGCAGGAACTTGGTATAGTCCCCTCTGATAATATGATGGCCCCAAAGGAAAGACTTAAAGGCACTGATATGGAGTTCCACAAGGAAAAGGGCCAGACTCACTCAGTTGAGAAGTGCCCTGCAGCCCTGAGTGTGCAGTAAGTTTCTTTGTCTCCCGGACTTAAATATCGTATATTATTTATACCCTCTTAAAGTGAGGCTGGCACATTGCTGTTGCACAGTATTAGTTCAGGATTTAAAAAAAAAATGCTTGTAAATAACACTCCGTGAAATGACGCTGTGCACACATTAGGATAGATGTCTTGGTTTGTGTTTTGTTTGTTTGGCTTTTGCTATAGATAGATAAATCGAGCTGGGGAGATAGCTCACTCAGTAGAATAAATTTGCCACAAGTGTGAGAACCAAAGTTCAGTCCTCAGCACCCATGTGAATATGTGCTGGGAAGGCAGAAGCAGGGGGGTCCGTGGGGCTTCCTGCCAGACAGTGCAGCCCGATTGGTGAGAGAGGCTATTTCAGAGAAAGCTGACTACATTCCCGAGGAAGACATCAGACTTTCTCGAGCTCTCACACACGCATACACAAGTGCACTTGCACTCCCGTAACAAACAAATGCACAGGCACACACGCATACACACAGACAATTTCTCCAAGATAGACAAGATTTATCAGAAGGAAATCTTCTAATATGAACAATAGACACAAAACAAGCAGAAAATGGGCTTTTTAAAGGGACTTTGCTACTTGGAACAAGAAACATCGCCACCCTAACCCCATAACTGATGTTTACATGGTTATAGACATATATCTACATGGAAATATATAATATCATATGAAAGTATGCTTATGTGTACATACATGCCCACATAAAGAATTCTTGGCATTTCAAATTAAGAGAGTAAAACTGAAAACTAGGAAGTTAGAATTGAGGAACTCTCCCAGAAAACAAAGTAAAAAAGTTATGGTTTGAACAAAATAAAGATAAGGTGCCTAAGCCAGTCTAGGATTTCTAAGAACAAAGTATAGAAGCTCCAGGAAGTAAGAAAAAGGAGAACATAAAGCAGAAGAAGAGTCAATGAAATGATTCTGTCAAGGACTGAAACCACAGCTCAGTGGTCAAGGACACTGGCTAGTGTTGGAGCGGACTGGAGTTTACAGCCACACCTACACTGGGCAGCTCACAAACCTCTCCAGGGAATCCCAAGCCCTCTTCTGACTTCTGAGCAGACATCTATATACAGGTGGACAGATACTGACACATACACATAAATGAAAATAATAAATCTTTTTTTTTGAAAGTGCTGTAAAATTCCCACACCTAACACCCTTTTCGTCATGGGAAGCCCATGAGTGTCCTAAGGGACTCACACAGAGCCATACAACTAGCAATTTCAGAACACTAGATTCAAGTAGATCTTGCCATCACCAGGAAGAAGACAAAAACCAGATACGCTGTGATCAAGAATCAGGAAGGCAGGAGACTGCCAGACAACAGCACAGAAGGGAAGAAGACAGACATTCAGAATCCTAGAGAAAAGTTTCCAGACATTGTCCAGCTGGACAACTAACCACGATGTTCCCTTATAACCAAAGCTTGAGAATTTATCCCTCCTGCGCCATTTTCTGATGGTCACTCATGTGCTTCACCAGAATGAGGGGGCTACCTCAGGAGAAGACAACCTGGGAACTCAGGAGACCAAACCACCAACTGGAATGGTGGGGGGGAGAACTGGGACCCAGATACTACTGAATAGAGCAGCCTCGGGTGATGGGGACCTGTGACAGAAAGGAACCAGTTCAGTCTGGAGCAGGTCAGGGGGTCTCTGGAGGGCCTTCTCACAAAGATGAAATTGCTAGAAAAATCGGTGCATGTGATCTTCTTGGGAGAAGACAGATGGCTACAGAGAAAATTGGGGTTGGATTGCTGAAACACAGATAATCACATATAAAGAGAAAGAGATAGTGATTCTAGTGGACACAAAAATGGATGTAAAAGTAACCAGAGAATGTTCACCTCACTTCAATGCCGCGGAACTTCAACAGCGATCTGCCCCAAAGCAGTGGTAGTGGACTAGGAAGAAGGGATGGGACCGAGTAGAGGGGGGAGTGCTGAGGCTCATCCACCACAGGAAATCATCAGTTACCCATGAAGGGAAGAAGCAAAACACACAGGATGGGGATGTTTCCTACTGCCAAATATGTAAACCCAGAAGCAATCAGTAGCTAGAAGGGGTCACTTCTGGAAAGAGAGACATTTGAGGTAGTGAACAATGGGCTTCTGTTAGCTAGAAGAAAACTGGAAATAGTTGCTTTTACAAGAGAAAGTAAGTATAATTTATATTAATAAGTGTGTATGTAAATATTATAAATTGCATATATGTATATGAATTTGAATAAAAGTAGAATCTTGAAAGAATTTTGTCAACTGGATTAGATGAGGGAGCACAGAGGACACCCGTTAAACACATCCTTAGGTGTGTCTGTTGGGGGGGGTGTTCCAGACAGAAGCACTTGAAGCAGGGAGACTTCTCCTAAATGTGGGCACTATCCTATGGGCTGGGGTGCCAGGCAAGAAGAGAGCATAGAGCCTAGAGAGATGGCTCAGAGGATCTAAGCTCCGTTCCCAGCACCTACCCTGGGAGGCTCACAACAGCCTGTAACTCCGGCTCCAGGACATGCAACATGCTTTTCTGTTCTCTGAAGGCACTAGCTACATTCAACATGCCCAAACACACAAACAGGATTAAAAGAATAAAAATCTAAAAACAGGGAGAGACTTGGGGCATGGCTCAGTGGGTAAAGATTTACTGCAGAAGGACAAGGACCCTGGACTAGATGCCAGTGACTCGTAGACAAGCCAGTTCAGTGGAAGGTCCTGTCGGAAAACTAAGGTGGAGAATGATAGAGGTAGACCCTGTGTTGACCTCTGACCTGTGTGTGTGCATGCATGGGCAAGCACACCTAAACACATATACACACATGCTTTTTTTTTGTCAGATATTTAATCATTGAAACAAAGAAAAATAACTAATACAAGCACAAAACAGGCCCTTTTCTGTTTCTTCTTCTTTCTCACCAGGTGGAAGGGAACACTCCAATCAGCCCCTTCAGCTGGGTTGGCTCTAATTAATGCTGTCATATTGGTTTTATATGCAGGTACTAAAGCCAACATCCTCTGTGTGGCCTCTTAGGCCCAACCATAAGCAATAACCAAGATTTCCCCGGGCAAGCCTGGGGGAGGAAAGCTATGTTCACCACACTGGATGCCGGGTGTGACCTAGGAAAAGCTGTACCCTCAGGCCTTCAACCCAAAGGTCAGGAGCCCCCAAACTGTTGCTCTTCTGAGTGATTTCTTCTTCCCTTGGCCCTGCATGGGAAGGGTATACACTCTGCTCTCTGCCTTTGGGTCTTGGGCACCAGTACATGCAGCTTGAAACCAGGGGACTGGACTAAATAAAGGTCACCCAAGGGCCCTAGGTGCATCTTGAAAGCCACCACCAACACAGTTCCTCTCCTGAGTTTCTGTAGGCCTTCCACCACCAACCTCACCATTGGACACATGTGTACATTCTCCCAAAGTTTCCACACGTGTGTCTGCGCTGTGATTCAGGCTTGTTGCCTCTGGGTAGATGGAAAGTCATCAAGGGCATGGGCCCACCACACCCCTCCACCTCACAGCACTCACTGCAGAGCTGGCTGTGTGGGTTCCGATCAGTGTCAACCCCGTAGAGGGTTCCAAAGGTACTTTCTGAGGTCGAGAAACTTGCTCCTAAGCTTGCTTTACTTGTTTGTTTTCCCTTCCTGTATGTCGCCAGCATCCAGACCTGAGACTATATCAAGCTGAGACTGATCACAATCATTGGTGCTGCAGCAAAGGTGGGCCAGCTTTGCTTCATTCTGGGCACGATAGCCAGCCCCTACCACAGTAAGCACTGATTAATTGTTAAATAAATGACTGCATGATGACATTACCACTTACTCCCTATACTTAGAATCCTTAAAGCGGTAGTTCTCAACCTGTGTGTCGCGACCCCTTTGGGGAAGCTGAACGATCCTTTCACCGGGGTCGCATATCAGATACTTACATTACAATTCATAACAGTAGCAAAACTACAGTTATGAAGTAGCAACAAGGATAATTTTATGGTTGGGGGGTCACCCCACCATGAGGACTGTATTAAAGGGTCTCAGCCTTATGAAGGTTGAAACCACTGACCCAGATGGTCTGCTGCAGTACAGACTCTCAAGTTTTGTTGGATGAATGAATGAATGCACTTAAAAGAAAGGCTGGGATGGGGTTTGGTGGCTACAAACACTGCCACATTGGAAAGCCTAAAGAAGCCATTGTTGCCTTCCATTCCCAGTGAGGGGCTGAAAAAGCCCCTCTTCATCCTTGTTAGAAATCCCCATGGTCAGTGTAAACAGTACAATGTCTTGGGATAATGGCTTACCTAAATATTTAAAGCCTTATAAATCTGCATTACCAACAGCTTCTATTCTCCAGAGCCTTCCCCTAAACATGTGCAGCATGTAAGTACAAGGTAATGACTGAGAACTTTACTGAATGCTTTTACTTTTTAAAAGAATCTTGTCTCCCTGTGTAGTCCAGACTGACCCTGAACTCAAGATGCACCTGTCTCTGCCTCCCAACTCCTGGAATTACACACATGGCTATTGACCATTATAACAGAAAAACTGGAAACAAGCACCGTAAGTGTGTTTGGCCAGGGAAAATGTTTACTCAGCATTGCTTTAAAGGAAAAGGAAGATGTTTGTCATATGAAGCTGTTTATGTGCACTTGGATAGATTTACATGCACACATGTGTACAATCCACACATGGTAAGATGCTGGGCATATATATACAGAATGATAGTGGGAAGAATTAGAAGTTTACTGTTTTGAGTTGGAACATGGAAGTTAGAGCCATACTGGTTAAAAGCACTTGCTGCTCCTGCAAAGGACCGGAGTTTGGTTCTTAGCACTCACAACTGCCTGAAACTCCAGCTCCAGGGGATCCAATGCTCTCTTTCAACCTCTGGTAGCACCTGCACACATAGACACATATGTATACGTATAATTAAAAAAAAAACAGATCTTTAATTTAAAAAAGCTACATTTTCACTTTTTCCCTGTGTGCTTTTCTGCATTTTTAATGTTTGCTTTGGCTTTGTAGTTAGAGGAAGATCTCTCTCTTCCTTTGAATGGTATCATGACCACACCTGCTACTCAAGTTACGTTGACGATGATGTTTGAAACATTAACACTCCGAGACAGCAGGAGCTCACGCTGACCATACCCCATCTCAAGGTAGGTGGAGATTTATTCTGGGTGTACTTAAAAGGCAAAGTGTGATGCTGAATGATGCTCCAGTTAACTCTGGTGTGTAACTTGTCCATGGGGGATATCGATGTTAAAAGTGACGGGTGGAAAACACAGTGAGAGTTTAGGGAAAGTGGTTGTTTCTAATGGTTGGTGGATGGGACCTGAGTGGGGGCTGCAGGAAGAAGCAGAAAACTGAAGACCCAAGCCCTGTGGAGTCAGACATATCATTAAACTTTTACCAAGGCCCACTCGATAGCAGGTGCTCTGAGAGATATTAGAGACGCAAAAGACAGTTTATAGTCTAATTGGAAAGGCAAGCCTAGCACTTATAAAGCCATTAAAGACAAGGGCCAGACTGGGTTGTTTATAATTAGCACTAAAGAGTGCGATTCAGATGAGTGCTCGGATAATAGTCTCAGGTTTTAAATATTTTACGAAGCTCTCAAGGTAAATATTTGCATACCAATGTATATGCTTATACATGTATTTTTTAAAAGCAAACTTCTATTAAGATTTTTAACAGGTTAAAAGTTAGCAAGGATTTGACATTGGTATAAGATTATGAATTTTGCTGTCTACATGATTTTGCAATTGGCTCTCCATAGCCACAGTTTCTGTGTCTACTGACTAACCAATCTTGAGTCCAAAATGTTGAAAAAAAATGGCCAATAAAAAAGAACAATGCAGCAATAAAAACTAGTACAAATAAAAATGCAACTCATATTTATATCACATTAAAACTGTTTTAGGCATTCTCCCTAGATCTAAAGATGGATTAAAGTGTCTGACAAAGTATATGCAGGTTTACTTGTAAATAACCACAAGAAGAAATGTGAATATCCGTGGATTTTGGTACTGTCATAGAACCCATCCCCCTCTATAATGAGGGCTGGGCTGGATACAGAATCTCTTAGTAAGGATGCTCAAGGGCTCCCTGGCTGGAACGGGAAAGATGTGGGAGTGTGTAATCTGAAAGATCAGCAGACAAAGGAGCTGAGGCCTCTTTTCTCCCAGGACAGGCCTGATGGACAGGCAAGATCTATAAGACCCGGGGCCTCAAGGTTCCAAGGCAGTTAATGGATTTACCCGGGAGGGAGGGAGGGAACAGGGTGAGGGATGGAGAGGAGAAAGGGAACCTGGAGTTTTATGGAGATTGGAGGTGACAGGAATTGATACACATTATGAGTGCACAGACAGAGCTGCTGCCCTCTGGGATTGGGGACCTAGAAACGGTGCTGCAGTCAGTTCATGCCATTCTAGGGTCCCTCCCTGTCTCCAGACCTGACAATAAGACTTACTCAGGAATTAGAGCATGTGGATTGGGATTTTCCTCCACGATACCAAAACTTGTCCGTGAGATAGCAAACCCGCAGTCCGAGAAGGAAATAAAAATCATCCACATGTTTCCTACAGCAAGGGTTGACAAGATTTAACAAAGAAAGCCAGAATGCAACACCTAGGGGGTCCATGGACTGACCGGCCCATTCCTTGATTGTCTGCCTCGGCTCCCTGGCTGATTCTGGTATCTTATCTAGCAGCCCTACCTTCAGGGTAATCCCTAGAGCCCGCTTCGGTTCTCTAACCTGACTGTACTTTAGTCCTTCCCTTTAGTATTGGGTGCTGTGCCTCAAATCAGACACACCTGAGCCCTAAAAAAGTTCTAGGCCTTTGGATACTATACTTTTCTCCAGACTCCTGGCGGCAGGGGGTGGGGTGGGGAGTGGGGAGGGAGGGGGGGTGCAGTGCAGCATCTCCCATCTCCTTTAGGTACAGGGTTTACCCCAGCACTTCCCTTGTGCAGACACCCGACAATGTGGATTCAGGGTCTTTGTGACCGGCCCAGCAGGTCTCCATTTCCAGGCCCACTCACTCCCTGATGCTGATTTCACTCACCCAGAACCACTCTGAACCCATGTGAGATCCAGCTCTCTCCTCCTGGGCCTTAGCCTCTAACAGGCAGTCAGACTGACTCCCAGGTCTGTGACTGTCAATATGTCCCGTCTTCGCACTACCCAAACCATGAAACTACAAGAAGGAACCAGGTAGAAGTTGCTTAGGCAGGCTCTGCACACTGTATCTCCCTAGCCCGATTCCTATGCTCCCATCCTTTTGGACCAACCATCCTCCTGGTCTCCCTGCAGTCTCCACAAACCTCCTTCACTCCGATTTCTGTAGCCCAGGGTCGTCCGTGGCCTTCTCATGGTACACCTCAGGTGTGCATGGCCTCTAAGCTTTGTCTAAGAAAGGAGGGGTTAATGTCCCATTCCAGGGGTGAGGTGAGAATGGGGATGGGAGACAAAGTCAGGGGAGACACCACCGGAGTTAGCTTCTCCTTTTCTTTCTTCCAAGATGAGGCAAGCTATATCTATTTTGCTTTTAACAAGAAGATTTGGGCCATTCTGAAGTGATTTCTGTCAATTCAGGACATTGAGATGTGCAAGCATCGTTAAGTAAACTAGAGCTGTTTCCTACTGAATTACTTGGGAACTCACTCAAATAATTACCAGATTTCATAGAAACATCCTATTAACTGCAATCCCCGTTTCAATTCTGAACACACTGGGCACTGGAGGACACAGTCTTTAACATAATCACTTAATCCTCCTTAATCTCCACCACCACCTCATTTGACGACTGAGATGGAAAAATCCATCGTTGTTGCTGCTCAACTGCCAATGGTAAGCAGAATTCACTATCTGCTGGGGGCACTCCTGCCCCACCGCCACCCCCAGGGCCCCCAGCAGATAGTGAACTCTGGGAATGGGGCTCAAAGCCCCAGGAAGGAATTCATGTCTTCCTTTTTAAGTCCAACACTACCACACATAGAAATAAAATAAGGAAAAAAAAAAAAAGAAAGAAAGAAAGAAAAAAAAAAGTTTGGTCCAAGTAATTGCTTTTTATAAATTCTTTTAGTTTTTTCCTTATCATTTTTAAAACACTCAAATGACACACTTGCTCTTTGATTAAAACAACAAGGAGAAAAAGAGCCCAGTATAGTCCTTCTGTTGAAATTGAAAGAAGGAACTACTTTTCCTAATGTACTGGTGTCTTAGTTAGGGTTTCTATTGTCTACTATGAAGAGATGCCATGACCACAGCAGCTCTTACAAAGGAAAACATTTAATTGGGGTGGCTCACTTACAGTTCAGAGGTTCAGGCCATTCTCACCATGGCAGGGCATGGGGCATGTGCAGGCCGACATGGTTCTGGAGAGGTAGCTGAGAGTCCTACATCTTGCAGGCAACAGGAAGTGGTCTGTCTCACTCTGAGCAAAGCTTGAGCATATATGGGACCTCAAAGCCCACCTCCACAGTGACACACTTCCTCCAACAAAGCCACACCTACTACAACAAAGCCACACCTCCTAATAGCGCCATGCCCAACAAGCTCATAGGGACCAATTACGTTCAAACTACTACAGCTGGGGTCCTTAGACTCAAGGCTTTACAGCTGAAGGAGGCTGATATGCAATGTCCAGACATAGCAACAAGAAGGCAAGAGCTGGGGCTTGGAGGTTCCAAGAGGAAAATTGGCCACGCCCCTGACATGTCTTTGTTGAGTTGTTGCTGTTTTCAAGTAGAAGTTAGAGTACAATGGTGCTTGAGGACATCTGGAGGAGGCCAGCAGTGAGAAGAGCTGAAGCTGCCTCTCCAGGTCAAAGGCGAAACTGGCCTGATGAACAGGCGACAGCTAAGCACTCAGCTCACACTGGCTACCCTCCTGACACAGCTGTGACTGGGAGAGCCGGAATCTGCTATGTATTTGCCTTGTCTCCCATCCTCTACCTCCTAGCTGGAGACTCCACAAAGATTGTTTAATGGGGGTGGGGGTGGGGCAGGCTTCAGCTGCATGTTGTGTCAAGTACAGAAGTTATATATGTCATATTGCTGAAGGCAGGGGCTTATTGAAAGCTCCAGGCAGGGTGCCTAGCATGATGGCAGTCCCTCCATCCTACTGCCAGACCTGATGGGTCACTGCCGAATACTCGGGCAATATATAGGCTTCTTGTAGCTTATCTTGCAGGAGCTGCCGTGCCATCTCTCCATCTAGACATAGGGCTTCCCTTGGTGTATCAGCCAATGGGACAGCGGGAGCCACACCAATTGGCATAGTTACAGGCTGGACTCTGGTGGATGCTGCATGGTCTAGGCAAGGCATGTGTTTCCAGTGGCATGGGTAGGACTTTCTCTGTTATCTACCCAACCACGATGCCAGACACAGGGGATAAGCTTGATTCCCATACCTGTTGAACGGGTCCCTGGCCTCTCACCAGTCTATCGCCCCGGTCTGGAATCCAGAAGAGCAGCATTCCTGCTGGACAATGATGATGGTCTTTTGGACACCCCAGCTTCCCTCTCCCGTCCTCCTCCCCATGTTCCTTCTCTTTTTCCTCCCCACTTGCCTCCCTCTTCTGATCCTGGACCTGACACCGTTTAATCTCCAAATTTGCCTTTCCTCCTGTAGCTGGGGTCAGGCTGCCCTTGCTTTTGTGTCTCCTCTCCATTCTGGTCTTCCACGATGGGAACTCAAAGCCTGTCACTTTGAGCTGTCACAGGCCAGCTGAAGAATCCTTGGAGTCTTGAAGCACCCTTTTCTCCTGGTTGCCATTTTCATTTCATTGTTGAGCTTGACAACATCCTGCAGTTGACCTGGGGGATGGTCAACTCCAGCTGACCCAGAACACAGTCACCTCTGTGGTGTCCCAGAAGGAGGGCTGAACGCCCAGGAGAGGCTCTCACACTTGAGTGGGCATCAGATCTGAGAAGCTTGCTTAAAACAGATCTCTGGGGCTGGACAAATGGCTCAGTGGTTAAGAGCACTGGGTGGACCCAGGCTGGATCCCTAGCTCCCACATTGGTAGCTCATGACTGCTCTAACTCCAGTCCTTGGATATCTGATGCCCTCTGCTGGCTTCCTTGGGTACCAGGCATGCACATGGTACACAGACATATATGTGAGTAAAACATCCATATACATTAAATAAACCAACAATACAGATTGCTGTGCCCATCAAGGAGTCTGATTCTGTGGATCTGGGGTGAGACTGAGCCTGGGTTTCTTATAAGTTCCAAAATGTTACTGCTTGTGTTCCAGAGAATCTACTTTGAGAAACACCACTCTCAGGCCTCGGGTTCCAAATAAATTTGAGACTATTTGATGTCCCTACCAATCTTCTGGAGTTGAGGGCTTTCTCCACAGGAAAATGGGGTCCTCAGCAGCTGCTGGTGTCCCTAGGGGGAAGAATATTAGCTGCCTCTGTGCCCTACCCCACACCTCTGTTCCTTTCTTCTCTCCTTTCCTCTCCTGCTTAACCCAGTTCCCTCCTCTCTCCTGTATGCTTCTGTGTCTGAGTCTTTGGGACTCCCTGGCCATGAGCTGGCATTAGGTCTGTGGAGCGTGCTCACAGCCATCTGGAGAAGCTGAGCCACCCTGACTGACATATGCTAAAATCCAGGCAGCAGAAAGAGTCTGGGCAGGGAAAGCAGTTTGTTAATTTAATTGAGTCACAAACAAGCAGGAAGCCAACGGAGGCTGGAGGGAGTCAGTCAGGTGTTATCCAAATCAGACTCCAGGCTGGCTTGAGCTGAGGCCTTCCTTTGGGGACTCTAGAAGGGGCAAGGAATGCAGCCACCAGGGCCTCCAGGCTCTGTGGGATGCAACAGAGAAATGCTTCGCTGGATTTTGCCTGCCCAGTGAATGCAATCAGATGCCCACCCCTTGCCTGTCTTCCAAATCCCTTTTCTGGGCTGGTGTACATCCACCTTCCCTAGAGCCCATCCCTGGATGGACTAGCACCAACTGGCCTTGGCTCCTTCCTGCTAAGAGACAGCTCAAAGACATAACTTACTGGCTTGGAATTAAAAAGCTGGATCCCAACAATGATGTTTGTTCCACACTGAGGGGTTTCAGTTCCAAGGAGGGTGGTTGGTTTGTCTTGCCACTACCTCATGGTGACAAGAAGTTCACCGTGAAGTCTGTGCTCTGAAGCTCCCCAAGGATCAAGCTGAGATTGCCCCTGAGCTGAGACATCCTTGCAGAGCTCCTTCCTAGGCTGTCCCACACCCCCTGTTCCCGTGTGCACCCTCCCATCAATCAAGCATCCTGAAGCCTTGCCTCATGTTCTGCTTCTAAATGGCTCAGTCGAAGAACTCACTTCAATCCTATCTGCAAATGTGAACAACCAAATGGGAAGGGGTTTCTTCAGCACTTCTAATGATTCTGGAGATAAAGACCACCACAGAGGACTGGCAGCCATCAACATGGGAACTTGCTGCTTTCCAAGGGGCCCCTTAACTTAACTGTGAGGCCCCTTTGCTGTAGCTAGCTGCTAAAGGCTATTTGAGCTTTTATTGTACACAAAGACTAGGAGTTGAGATGGGGAAGATCTCGCCATTCTCTACTGAATGTTGAGTATGTACCATGTACTCGACTCGATGCTATTCTGAGCTCTGTGAGGGAAGAGAATGAGCTGGATACACGCCCTGGCCTTCATGTAGCATTACTGAGACGTTTCAGACAAATCTTACAAGGCCATCAGGTGTAAGTTCTGGAGCCTGTTGAGGTGCGGGAGTCCAGAGATGGGTTTCCTAAGCAGGTTCCCAGCCTGGGGGCGGGCTACGGTGGAGCTCTGATGTGCCCAGGGTTGTGCAGAGTAAAAAGAAGACAGCAAGACAGTCAGGATGCTAGTCCAGGCAGAGAGGCCCATTGTGCTGGTTAGTCACAGAGGGGGAGTGTCCTGGAGGAAATGCTTGCATGAGGAAGGAGAGGTCACCCTGGGGACCTTGGCTCTGTGCTGAGAAGTTGGTGCTGCATTCTGGGTGTAGTAGATGGAGAGTAGCTCCCTGTAAATTGGTCCTTTGTGTTGACTTCATCACCCGGGGGCCACAGGTTACTAGTGAGGAGGCCGGGTGTGTCACATAGAATGTGAGGTTTCCTCTCTTCCAACCAGGCCCTCCCCTCCCCCTCCTTGGCCACCGCTGCAGAAAAGATGGCGCCAATGAGGATTTCAAAATCAAAAACCGCAGTCTTGTTGGATGCTTTCTATGACATGGGTGTTGAATTAGAACCAACAGGGAGGGCGTTAGTAGACAGGAATGGATTTTGGAAGGAAGTGGCTCAGGTGAACATGGAGGCTGGCAAGCCCAAACTCAGTGGGAAGTTGTGGATATTTAACCAACTCTAGAATTAGGAAGAACTGATGTCACAGGTGACTTTCAAAGGCTGTTTGCCGGGAGCCCTCTGTTGCTGGATAAGGCTGGATTCTTTTGTTCTGTCCAGCTTTGACTGGTTGGGTGAGGCCCACTTACATGAAGTAGGGCAATGTGCTTTACTCAAACTCACCTAGCTGAAATCCCAAAGCCTCTTCACAGAGATACTCAGACTGTTTGACAAATACCGAGACGCCCTGGTCCAGCCAAACTGACGGATGAAATTAGCGACCGCTCTGGCTACACCCATGTCATATGCTTCCTGGTTTTCCTCACGTGGCTTCAGGAGGGGGTGGTTTCAACCCTCATTTTAGACAAAGCGTTAAGAGCCCTTGTCCAGGGTTCCACTGGTGGTCAAGTAGTGGAGGTAGAGTGAAATCAAAATCTATGGGGCCTCAGATACTGGTTAGCACACTTTTTTCCTTTTTCTGCATGACAGCCCACTGCAGGATGATAAAAATGTTTCTGCGCTACCAGTTTTCAGCCACAATGAGAATAACTTGTTTCAGTTTCATGGGGAAATGTATTCTCAAATAGAAGTCATTCAACTCATTGATGGAAATGGCTTCATCGTTTTAGTCACAGGAATCAGCTTATTGGGGAGGAAACGGTTTTTGGATATTTCACTCCGTGAGAGAAGTGAAGCAGGATGTGCTTCATGGTCCTGAACTCTGGCACTTCCCAGAAGGTGTCCAGGAACAAGCCAGCTGACCCCCCAGCAGAGGCTGCAGCCGATGCTTATGCTAAAGGCAGCAGCATCCGCAGGACCCAAGGCCTCCATGGCTGATGGCTCTGGCTCTTTATCCTAATTTCTTTTCAAGACTCCAAATGTGCCTTTCTCTAGAGCAGGGGTTCTCAACTTTCCTAATGCTGTGACCATTTAGTACAGTTCCTCATGTTGTGGTGACCCCCAACCATAAAACTATTTCATGGCTACTTCATAACTGTAATTTTGCTACTGCTATGAATCCACTTTAAATATCTGATATGCAAAATATATGATATGTGATCTCAAGGGTCATGACCCACAGGTTGAGAACCAGTGCTCTAGAGGAAGTGCATTAGTAGCCCAGCAGCTAGCTTATCAGCTTTGACTTCATGCTTCTGGAGGTTTCAAACCCAAAAGACAGAGGCAGTAGAAAGGAGGGAAGAAGAGGAGAGGAAGAGGCAGAAACAACGGGTAAAGCGGGGAGAGGAGAGAGAATGAAGCCCAAGAGATGCTTTCTGGAGAAAGGAGGCGGGGGGGGGGGGGGGGAGGACACGGACAGGAGGATGGCTGAGAATGTGTGAAAATGGGCGACTATTCAAGAAAAATGCTGTGCATTAACAGGACCACAGTGGAGAACCAAAGGGAGGGAGAGGGCAGACTGATGGAGGGCGGGCCAGCACAGCATAGGCGAATGGGCTGGGAGGTCTGGGGAAGCTTGTGAAATCGAAGAGGTTGTGGTTGATGGAATGGAGGATGGTCCTGCAGACGTCTCCAAGGCAACGTAGGACTATCCTGGTATTAATCTCTCTCTGCGGGAGGCAAGAGCTCAGGTTTTTAGACAGCATCCAAAAAAATTGAAATTCAATTAAAAATAATAGTGTCACAATTCCTTATGGAGGTTTTTACTTTGTTTTGAGAGACAAGGTCTTGTTGTGTAGCCCAGGCTGGCCTTGAACTTGAGACAGTCCCCTTGCCCCAGCCTCCTCAGTGCTAGAATTGCAGGCACGCATCATCACACTCCTGTTTTGTTTTCTGAGATGGGCTCTATGTTGCCCAGGCTGCTCTTGAACTGCTGGTCTTGAACATGTGATCCCTGCAGTTTTCCAAGTAGCTGGGAACATAGGTGCACCCCACCCCAGCTTTAGAGCAATGCCAGTGCCACTGTGTGTGTATGTGACTTATATAATGGTCTAGTCAATGACATTATACTAAGTATGCTTATTTCAGAGTGTGTTCAGCAGTGGTCCTGTAGGAGAAGAATGATGGTTGGTGATATCATCTCTTCTGTGATATCACAGCACGAGGAATAGTGCTAACACATTTTATTAGTAATATTTATATTACATATTAAATAAATATTTAATAGTAATATTCATGCCAACAAGTGTACTGAACTGCCAGTCATAGCAAACAGCACCTACAATTGCATATGATATGTAATACTAGATAATGTGGCCAGCAACGGTGCTAGCAGGTTGTACATTTATGACATTATGCTATGTATGCTTATTGCAGAGTGTGTTCCTTCTTACAAAACAAAAACAACCCCAAAACAATAAAAACAGTTCCCAGTCAACAGCATGCTGTGGACACAGGCAACACCTTCCTACATCATCTTTGCTGCATTTCTCAGTTGTATGAGAAGCCACCAGGGGTGACTATTACCATCCAGAGGTGTAAAGGTTAGCCCTATGATGCTGAATCAATGACTAATGATGGAATAGCCGAACTCATTTCTGACAATGCATCACACCATGAAATGACACATGGCTGTATTTATTTATGAGCTCTTTCATTGAGTGGTATTGATAGAGAGAGGATACTATTTATCATTTCTCACCAGATATTGGAGAAAGAAACATGACAAGAAATGTGGGGTTCCAGACACAGAGCTGGCTCTTTCCTTCAACTCCTCTTGAGTGAGGCTTTGCCACTGCTGATGTTAGTCACTGTTTTACACCTGTTATTTTCTCTCTCTGGTGAGACCAAAAACTTTAAAGGCAGGGACTAGGTCACTGGAGGGAGGGAGGAGAAAGAGAAGGTTCTAGAAGTTAGATTGTGTGTATAGTTGTGGCACTACCATAACTGTGATCTTGGACAGGTTATTTCTCTGATAGAGCTCAGGTTTTTTTTTCTCACCTGTACACCAGGATTTTAACAGCTGCCATGGAGGGATGCTGTGAGTTTTACAAAGAAGGGAGGCTCCGCATCTATCTCAACAAGCTCTAAACAAACCGGCTGACCACAGAGCACACATCTCTGAGCCAGGCCTGCAACAGATACTCAACAGATCTTCCTGGAGCTGAATTCCCTGAAGCCCAGCCACAGGCTGAGCGAGCTTTTCAAAAAAGTTCTGGGTTGTGTAAACTTATATGTTAATGCGTAGGTGAAGGGGCTCTAAAGGCAGAGCACCCAGGGACAAGAAAGTCATGTCTCTGGCCTTCATACCCCATCATGTGTCTGGAGAGAGGTGTGGGTATGCCCCATGTTGAAACAGGCTTTTTCTTTTGGACCACCAACCAGCTCCTAAATCATGACACAGATTTATTATTAGTTATGAATGCTCGGCCTAGCTTAGGCTCATTTCTGGCTAGCTCTTTTAACTTAACCTGTTTCTCTTTATCTACCTTTTGCCTAGGGGCTTTTTACCTTTCTTTCCTTCTGTATAGCTGACTTTCACTGCTTCTTGAGTCTGGCTGGTGGCAGCTGCCTGGCTTCTTGTCCTGGGCATGTCTCTCTCTTTCTCCTCATTCTCTTCTCTCTTCTCTTGTTCTTCTCATGTTTAGATGTCTCCTCCTCTTTATTCTCTCTGCCTGCCAGTCCTGCCTATACTTTCTCTGCCTAGCTATTGGCTGTTCAGCTCTTTATTAGACCAATCAGGTGTCTGAGGCAGGCAAGGTGAAACAGCAACACATCTTTTCATAATTAAACAAATGCAGCATAAACAAATGTAACACACCTTTACACGGTTAAAGTAATATTCCACAGCAGAAACAAATGTAACCATCTTTGCCTAGTTAAAATAATATTCCACAACACCCTGTGGTTCCTGAGAGGACTCTCCCTTGCAGACAGCAGGCATTGTCCAGGCCCTCGTCTCTTTTTCTGTTTGCAAGGGCAGACCTTTGGATTCATTGTCTCCTCCTTCTATGACTTCAGAATGCTGAGATCTGGGGAGACATACAACCCAGTTATCAGATTCCCCAGGGATGAGAGGGACTCCACAGATGCCTCTCTAGTTAGGCCCTGATATCAGCAGCTCCTGACTGCAGTCCCTTGTTCCTGAATGGAAGCTACACGTTCCCTAGAGGTGGCCTGCTGGGATTGATCCACTTTTCAAGGAGAGAGGTCATAGGTCATAGGTACTTGGAGAGCTCCAGGTGGGCTTCTTCATCCTGCTTGTGCTCTCTCTCTCTCTCTCTCTCTCTCTGTGTGTGTGTGTGTGTGTGTGTGTGTGTGAGAGAGAGAGAGAGAGAGAGAGAGGGAGGGAGGGAGAGAGAGGTCATCCAGGTAAGCCTTATTGTGCAGTTAGGACTTCCTCCTCCCTAACATGAAGTGTCTTGGGGGAAATTCTTAGCTGTCTTCCATGTCACATCACTCAGGTCCTGCTTCTCCCCCTGCCTGTGACCCCCCACCCCAAGGCTTTTGAGTGTGGACAAGTCTTTAGGCTGAACCAAGTACTTTCTGTCCCGTAGAGGTGTGCAAATCTCTGCAGCCATCCTGACCTCCAGCTTTGGTTCAGCAGGATCACTTCTGACCTCCAGTTGCCCTGGAGGTGCTCTGGGCTCTGGTTAGATCTACTGTTTCATTATCTTCCCCATGAAGGGCTTTTATTTTGGTGCTGGGAATCAAATCTCAGGCTTTGTGACTACCAGGCAGGTATCTACCACTGAGATACATCCCTAGCATGTTATGAACGGCTCTTGTCTCCTGATTTAGTGATTAACTCCCTGGTTCTTTTCTTCCTCTGTCATCTCTGTCGAACATGTGACCACTGTCTAGTCCCGGCTATCATTGGGACCGTAAGCCACTAAAAGAGCCTTTTAAGTGACTTTGTGTAGCCCTTCCTGACCTATAGTCAGAGTTTCCATCACTATGACAATGCCTAGCCAAACAATGTCAGGGAAGCAGGACTTAGTTTGACCCATGGATTTCAGTGCATGGTCAGTCGGCTCCATTGCTTTTAGGTCCAGTGGCAAGGCGGAATTATCATGGTAGAAATGCATGTCAGAGGAAAGCTGTTCCCCTCATGCTAGGCAGAAAGACGGGTGAGATAGGAACGATACATCATTCAAAGACGTACCTTCCAGGATCTACCTCTGATGACCTGCCTCCTCTAACTAGGCCCCACCTCTTAGCTTCTATCACCTCCGATACGGCCATTGGATTGTGAACCTGTCAAGGGATTCATGCACTGGGGAAGGAGGAGCCCTCTCCATTCAATCACCTCTCCAGGTTTAGCTCTGTGTCCGCCAGCTGAGGACTAAGCCTTCAGCCCAGACACCTTTTAGGAACTGTTCACATGCAGACCATGGCAGCTGGCACCACTGTCTTTCCAGCCTGAGGGCTCCTCCTGAGAAGCAAAACTATGGAGCAGACGAGATGGCTCACAGGTACAGGTGCGTGCTCTGCAAGCCTGACAACCGGAATGAGTGGGAGCCTGAGGACCCAGGGACAGTGGAAAGAGAGAGCCAAGTCCTGCAAGCTGTTCTCTAATCCCCACACGAGTGCAATGGCACCCGTGGTGACATACTGTGCACCCTAATAAAATTTGCCTGAAGATCAGAGAGACAAAGGAACAAGCCACAGCCACCACCTCTTACCTCACCAACTCCTCGGCCTGAAAAAGCTTCAGTTCCTGTCTCCTCACCCTTATATACCTTTCTCCACCCAGTCATCACTTCCTTCCTAGTGCTGGGAATAATGGCGTGTGTGCTTCCCAAGTACTGGGATTAAAGGTGTGTGCCACCACTGCCTGACTCTGTTCTCTCCTAGACTGAGTCAATCTCATGTGATCCAGGGTGGCTTTGAACTCACAGAGATCCAGATGGACCTCTGTCTCCCGAGTGCTAGGATTAAAGGTGTGTGCCACCACTGCCTGGCCTCTGTGTTTGATCTAGTGGCTTGTTCTGTTCTCCGATCTTCAGTTAAATTTTATTAGGGTACACAATAGATCACCACAGGCACTAGCACTCATACACACATGCTCTCTCTCTCTCAATCTCTCTCTCTCTGCCTGTCTCTTTCTGTCTCTGTCTCTCTGTCTCTCTGTCTCTCTCTCTCACACTAATAAGAAAGAAAAAGAAAAGTACAACCCCCCTCATCTCAAGTGTCATCCCTGGTGCTTCTCGGCAAAGCCTGCCTATGGCTTTCCATTTCCATGAGTGTGGCTTACCAGCATACTATGGTCTGGTAACCCAGCACACAGAGCAGTAGCCACATGGATGTGCCAGTCTTCCTAGCTGGAGAAGCTAGAGGACTTTAGCTCAGTCCTCTGAGAGCTGGGAGCATGTCCGGTGGTTTACAGTGCATGTGTTGGGCCTAGCATGTTTCTTGAAAACTCAACGCATTGCTGAATGACTGAATGAACAAGCGCCCCTGGGCAGCCTTGAGGCTGCTGTTAGCATGGTTTCATTTAGTCTCTGTCCTAGGTGGGTCTGTCTGGTAGCAGATGACTGGCAGGAAGACTCGTGTGCCCATAACTTACTAAGGAGGGGCCTCCAGGGGAACCAGTAAGTAAGTTGGCTTGGAATCAAAGATACATTTGATCTTTGCCCAGTTTCCTGGCACAGAGATTTCTAAAACCCTTGGAATTTCCTGAGTGACATGAGCATACTTCGTTATTCATAGTGAGCCTCTTCCAACATTACCTGAGTTTATGCTGATGAAGAGAACTCTTAGCAGAGCCTCTAGAGACCTTTAGGATAGGGCTGGATATGGGGGTGGGGGGCATGATAGAGAGGCTGGGCTAAAAGTATAAAGATAATTTTCTCTTGTAGAATAAAGTTTAGCAGCTTGTCACAAAAAGGACATCTGTCCCCCTCGCTTCTTCTGTGCTGGGGTTTCTGTCTTCTTGAGCTGTGGAGAGTAGGACCAAGGCCTGCAACACACACATCCTGACTCGGGGATTCTGGGTGGAGGGATGCTGTGACTGTGCTGGGCTGAACTCCCCTGTGGCCTGTGGTTTCTCCTCTGTGCCTGGCTAAGGGACAGCATGGAGCCTCTGAGAGTCAGTCTGGGTGGGGTGCTGGTTGTGCTGGCTAGTTTTATGTCAACTTGACACAAGCTAGAGTCATCAGAGAGGAGGGAACCTCAATTGAGAAAATGCTTCCATAAGATTGGGCTACAGACAAGCCTGTAGGGCATTTTCTTAATTAGTGATTGATAGGAAGAAGTGCTTACTTTGTGGGTGGTGCCATCTCTGGGCTGGTAGTCCTGGGTTCTATAAGAAAGCAGGCTAAGCAAGCCATGGGGAACAAACCAGTAAGCAGCACCCCTCCATGGCCTCTCTATCAGCTCCTGCCTCCAGGTTCCTGCTCTGAGTTCCTGTCCTGACTTCCTTCAGTGTTGAACAGTGCTGTGGAAGGTAAGCCACATAAACCCTTTGCTCCCTAAGTTGCTTTGGTCATGATATTTTGTCTTAGCAAGAGTAGCCCTAACTAATGCCCTGTCTGGGGTTAAGAGGGTTGGATGGTTTTATGGGGAAGCCTCTACGATATCAATAGCTCCTGAGTCAGCCATTCATAGTCATACAGCTCAGCTCCAGTTGCTGACGGCTCTCAGTTTTCTGCTGTGACATATCACTGAAACCAGGCTCTGTCCCTACTCCCTGCCACCTCGTTTTAATATTAATTGCAGCCAAAGCAAATTAGAGGAACAAATCTGCTGCTCCTGGAACATGCCGTGCATGGCAGAGCCAAGTAGGGTTTTTATTTTTATGCATGTTATTTATGTGATTGCTCTCTTCTGTTGGTGCCGATTAAAAGACAACTCCCTTTCATGGGAGGTGAGGGTCCCTCCCTAACAGCCAAGAGGTAACTGCTGGAAAAGGACAGATCCCCAGATTATAGCAGCATGTATGGCTTAGGGAAGGCTGAGGGAAGGAAGCCCAGGCATACCTGGCTGGATAAAGGGCCGGGCTTTCTTTGAGGTTCTCTCTTCTTTGCATTGGGAAAATGCATGTCCCAAAGTCCCTTCTATTCTGTGGCATGTCAAACCAAGACTACAGTTGTCTACTGGATGGCTGCCCCAGGCAAGTGCCTGACATCAGAACAGATCCTCTGTACCCACCACCCCCTTGGATTGAGTACAAAGGATGTGCCTGGGAACCTGAGCTGCCAAGATTTGCTTGGGCAGCCTTGAATGAAAATGTGTGCCCCTGCTTGAGGCCAGGCTAGACTGGACTGATTATTCAATGCCAAAAGAGCATTAAACATGTTGATGCTTGGGATTTCCATATCATTTAAATTTGAACAGGTGTGCATGGAGAGTGGACTTCACAGCACACAGTCTTTCAGTATAGAGGGCTTTAGTAGTAATAGGCATCTCTCTCACGGAAAGGTGGAGAAAAGATGGGATAAAACAGTAATGATTTCTGTGATCTTTCTGTCTAGAAGGTAGGGGTTGTGTGATATTTTGATTGTGTTCTGACAAATAAAGATTGCTTGGAGTAACAGGGCCAACCTAGCCACAAGCTGAACATAGAGGTTTGGGGGACTGTAGACAGAGAAGAGACAGGAAGTGGTAAGAAGTGGTAAGGCGGGGCTGAGAGAGGATCTTGGCCCTTTTGGACAGAGGAATGGTAGAGGTAGAAAGTGACTGTGGCTGCTCCCTGTTTCCTGATCTTTCAGGATCTTACCTCAATATCTGACTCTTGATTTTTTATTGATAAGATTAATTAGATTAATACTTCATCTGGCATCCAACTTTTGAGGCATGAATTCAAAAATAGCCACTAGCCCCTGGCTTTGCAGCTACCAGCACCCATCAGAGCTGCATGCAGGAGCTGCACAAGCCAGAGTCACTGCACCACTGGCTTGCTTTTCCTTTTCTTCCCCAAGCCCTTTGAGGGAGTCTGGGATTTTCCTGTTGCAGCCTCTCTACAGCAATCTCCACAAACTCAAACTCCACAGGTGCTTGGGCTCCAAACGCTGTTGGAGCTAGCCTCTCACCAGTGGCCAGCTCTGCCTTCAGGCAGCTCTATGCTTTCACGTCCTGTCTGTCACCTGTACTGTTTTGGCAGGTTCCCCCACGTCTGTCTTTCAGATGGCTGGCTCCTTGGCTCCTTTTTCTTAGGGGTTGTGGGCTTCCCCTGGACCCCCTTCTCAGGCTGCTGCCATGTGATCAGTGGCAGCTGTCCTCAGCCAGGCTGTGCACCACCTGTGTTCTCCTCCAGATGTGCTATGCAGTGACAGTCAGCCTCACACTTCACCATCATCATCAGCAGATTGGGTGAGACCACTGGGACTTTTTAAAGGGGGAAATTAGTTAAGAGAGAGAGAGAGAGAGAGAGAGAGAGAGAGAGAGAGAGAGATATGTTTCCCACATTAAAAAATGGGAAACACTATTGTGATGGAGGGAGTTAGGTCTCTGTATGATTCCACAATGGGTGATTTAAAAATGGAACAATTAGCCTGGTGGTGGTGCATGCCTTTAATCCCAGCACTTGGGAGGCAGAGCCAGGCAGATCTCTGTGAGTTTGAGGCCAGCCTGGTCTACAGAGTGAGATCCAGGACAGGCACCAAAACTACACAGAGAAACCTTGTCTCAACGCCCCCCCCCCAAAAGGAACAATTAAATGAGGGGATAATTAACTTAGCTGTGATTTACATAATGTTAATTATAATCATTATCAGTTTGGTAATTCTTGTTTTATCCCTAAAAAAATTTGGTTGATATCAATTTCAAATGTGAGAAATTGACAGATAATATGCAAGCCCTATAACTAATTACTAAAGAAAATAAAGCAATTTTGACTGATAGTTAGAAGCCTTAGAAAAACTTATTAAAACAGATAATAAAGATATTCAGACAAAGACAGAGGAATTTAATGGAGAACCAACCTCCCCATTACAAAGTGAAATTAAAAAGGAGCAGCCCAAGTTTATTAAAAAAAAAAACAACCTTAATTTATCTAGTCACCATACATGAACAACTGCCAAATGACAAGTATCCCCAAGGCTATGTAAGAGCTGACTGGATTCCTGTGGAAATGTTAGATTTGAGGAGATTTAAGAAAGTGATAGTCTCATACGGTGTGTAGTCACCTTTTATGAGGCAGATGTTAAATTCATGGTCAACTAGTAACAGAATTATCCCATAAGACTGGAAAGACTTGGCTACAACAGTGTTGGAATCTGGTCCTCAATTACAGTGGAGGACCTGGTGGAAAGATGAGGCTAAGACGATGAACAATGAAGTAGGGCTAGAGGTATGGAAATTTCCCAAGATAAACTTCTTAGAGAGAGTGATTATGTATAAAGCCAATCTATATATGATGACCACACCTTGGCTCTATGTCATGCAGCAGCTTTGAATGCTTGGGACAGAGTTGAAGAAGTCAGAAAGAGAACTGAATCATTTACTAAAGTTATACAGGGCTCAAAAGAAACCTTCATTGATTTTTTTATAAAGATTGACTTCAGCTATAAATAGAATGATACCAAATCTAGAAGCTAGACAAATAATAATCAAATCTTTGGCTTTTGAAAATGCTAATTCACAATGCAAAAGGGTAATTAGGCCTTTAAAGGCAAGATCAACACCCATAGAAGAATGGACCTGAGATACAGTTAATATTGAATCTCATAACCATGATGATGCTTGGATAGGAGAGGTGATTTCCAGAGGCTTGAAGAAAAATCAAAATGTCAGATGTTTTAATAGTGATAAACAAGGTCACCTAAAAATGGATTGTAGGCAGGGCATTCCTAGAAAGAATGCTTTTTCTAGGAATAATCCAAACAGAAGCCCCTTCCTTCTGGAAAATGCAGAAGATGCTTGCTTGGCAAAAGCCAACATTGGACCAATGAATGCAGATCAACAAGATAACCCTTTACCATCAGGAAATGCCTTGAGGGGGGCCTCTCACAGGCCCCCATGTCAAATTTGGTTCAGTCATTCCCTGTCATTGTGGGGGAAACTCCTCACCATAGCAATTAAAGGACCTAATGCCCATTGTAAAAAACCACACTGCTCAGGATGATAGAATAGCTTAAGAAGATAAAACAAATATTTCAGGAAAAACCATAAAGCAAATATTTTGGCAAACTTCTATACATGAGCAAAGGCCAAAGTTAAAAATATGAATAGATGACATTCTACAAAATTGATAAAGTTTGATTCCAACAAGAGATCTCTTGATTAGAAGAGGTGATAGTTCATCAAGCAGTGTGACCATTCAATCTAAACTACTTATACGACTAACAAATGCTTGTCATTTGATCAGATATAACTTGTCAAAAGGGAAACTCCCCCAAGTTAGGACTGGGGCAGGGTTTTGTTTTTGTCTTTCCAGGAGAATGAAGGCATCCAGCTAAGGAATTTAGACCATTGGACAAATGAGACATTTGAAGAAAAAGGACAAATCATCCAGAGAAAATGTCTCAAGAAAAAGAGTAAATTGGCCTATTGATATATCACATTTCCAACAGGATAAAATTTCATAAATCTTCCCAAATGTTTGTTTCTGCTGTTCTCTACAGACACATAATACAAATGGTCTGTTGTAGTCCCAGTTCCATTAAAAGTTAAAGCTGGTTTTGGAGTTGGAGCATGGCTCTCTCCTTCTCTAAATCCAAGCATGCTTGTTAAAGGAAAACCCAAAATCTCTGTCTCATGTCAGAAGAGCCACCTGATATGGGATAGAAGAAAAATCAAAATTAAGGGACTGTTCTATTGCCACTAATCTCATAATTCTTTGGTTTTATTTTGACTCTTTAAATCTTAAAGTATAAATATTATTTCAAAATTTATAATATATATATATTTTAAACTTTTTGTCATGATATTAATGGTTATATAGAGTACTAACTAATTCTAGAAAAGGGCTTCATCTAGCTTCCTATACATAATTTTGGGTTTGAGTCTATCAGGTAAGTAAGAATTAAATTTTTGTACTCTGGATGTACATAACAAATTATGGTCCTTTAACCTCTTTGAAATCTGCTGCATATGACATTTAAATTTTTAAGTTTTCTGCAGTGAACCATGACCATGCCTAACAGTTGCATTTGGAAGTCTCCAAATGGAGGATGGATTTTAGCAATAATTCCACCTGCACAGTGGTAAGGCGGGCCTGAGAGAGGATCTTGGCCCTTTTGGACAGAGGAACGGTAGAGGTAGAAAGCGACTGTGGCTGCTCCCTGTTTCCTGATCTTATCAGATATTGTCACCAGCTATATTAGTTTTTCTGCAAGTGACATAACTTTGTTTTTCTTTATGGCTGAAAAAATTTCATTGTGCATATGTAGTATATCATTTATCCATTCTTGTGTTGGTGGACACCTAAGTTAATTATGGAACCCACAGTTCAGCCATTGTGAATTGGCTGATGTGCAAGTATCCCCTTTATGTGTTGGCTTGGAGTCCCTTGGTTAAATGTCCAGAAGCAGTACATCGAGAGATGCCTCCCTGCTGACTTCCATAGCAACTGCACTAGTTTATATCCCTGCTGGTGGTGTATAATGGGTTTCCAGTTTGTCCACATCCCTACCAGCATTTGTTGTTTTCTTTTAAGTAAAACAATTAAAATATTTTTTAGATGTATTTATTTTATACGTTTGAGTGTTTTGCCTGTATGTCTGTACACTGTTCGTAAGCCTGGTACTGTAGCAGAAGTTTTCCTGTGTCCCACAGCTGCTCGGTCGCAAATAAACACATAGAGGCTTATATTAATTACAAATTGTTTGGTCTATGGCTAGGTTTCTCACTAACTAGCTCTTTTATCTTAAATTAACCCATTTCTATTAACCTATGTATTGCCACACATTTCATGGCTTTACCTGTGTTCCATTACATCTTGCTCCCCCTGCAGCCCACAGCATCTTTCTCAACTCCGCTTTTCTTTTCCCTGTATCTTTGTTTGGATTTCCTGCCTGGTTCTAACTTGTCTTCCCATAGGCCAAAGCAGCTTCTTTATTAACCAATGGTAGCGACACATATTCACAGTATACAGAAAGACCATCCCACAGCATGGTACCTAAATTCAGAAGAGGGAGTTAGGTCTCCTGGAACTGGAGGTGCAGACAGTTGTGAGCCACCATGTGGATGCTGGGAACCAAACCTGCTTAAGAGCCAGTTTTCTTAACTGTGGAGATGTGGTGGTATTGTGTTCCCCAAAATATTGTGTATGCTAATAAACTTATCTGGGGTCAGAGAACAGGACAGCCACAATATTAAACATAGAGGTTAGTTGTGGTTTATTCTGTCTCTCTGACCTTCCAGTGTTCACCCCAACACCTGGCCCGGGTTTGGTTTTATTAATAAGACCTTAAGATTCATGCTACATCTGGCGCCCAACGTTAGTGGTACGAATTCATGAAAAAGGTGCTTGTGGGCCCCAGCTCAGGCCCGAGCTACACTCGGCCGTTTGTGGTGGTGCATGCCGGTAGGATTTACTGAAGGAGGCAGAGGAAGGAGGATCCCGAGTTTGGGGCCGGCCTAGGAGGCTTGCTGGGGAGAAGCTTCGGCCAGAGCCCAGGCACAAACGGTGGCAGCGGGACCATGGAGGCAGCGGCTACTGCTCCGAGTTGCCGGCTCCTTCTCATCGTGTTGGTGACTACAATGATGCTGCTACCTGGGACAAAGGATCTACTACTGCTTGTTCAGAGAAGAATTGCCAGGACCCTCGTGTTACAAGAAAGCATCGGCAAAGGTCAGTTTGGAAAAGTTTGGCAAGACAAATGGTGGGGAGAAATTGCTGTGAAGATTTTCTCTTCTAGGGAAGAACGTTCATGGTTCCGAGAGACAGACATTTATCAGACTGTGATTACTCCAAACCACAAAGGAGGCACAAAAAAAAAAAAAAAAAAAAAAAAAAAAAAAAAAAAGTCTGCAGGGAACCATGGCCACACCTAACAGCGACTTCGAAATCTTCAAAAGGATGATGGGACCCCACAACTATGATTCTACATGGACTATGGTAAAGCTATTAAGCTGATTAACACCAAGGAGAGATCGACTTTGGACTACAAACTGTTTAGGACAATTTCGAGATGACTAGCTGAGATGATCCAGCTTGACAGACTACTCAAACAAGGACTTGTGACAAGCCCTGAACTTTCCTATTATGCAGAGACTAGACAAATGATACAGGACTTGACAATTAACCCAAAAATTTTCTTTTCAAGATTCCCTAAAGATATCTTCACCCCTAGAAAGCAAAAAGAAAAAGAGAAACAGATATGAGATAGATCATTGAATCTACTCTGAGAAAAAAGATAAAGAAAAATAGGATAAATAGGTAGATCACTGAATCTACACTGAAAAGAAAAAGGAGAAGATATAAAAATGACAAAAGGTAGACTACTGAATATATTATGAAAAGAAAAAAGAGAGAATATGGATATGATAAGATAAAAAGGGAGATTATGGAATCTACTTTTAAAAGGAACTACTTGTTTTCAATAAGATAAGTAATGAAAATTTTTTATCTGAATCTGTCAAATGTTAATGGACTAGACATCGTTAATGTAATCTTGACTATATGTATTGTATATACTTACTGGATATAGTTTTTCTTGTATTAGTTATAAGCTTTTTTAATTTAGACAAAAAGAGAGGAAATGTGGTGGTATTGTGTTCCCCAAAATATTGTGTATGCTAATAAACTTATCTGGGGTCAGAGAACAGGACAGCCACAATATTAAACATAGAGGTTAGGCAGTGGTAGCATACGCCTTTAATCCTAGCATTCTAGAAACAGAAATCCCTCTGGATCTCAGTGAGTTCAAGGCCACATTGGAAACTGCCAGGCACGGTGATACACACCTTTAATCCCAGAAAGCCACACCTTTAATCCCAGAGAGTGGTGGTAGAAAGCAGAAAGGTATATAAAGCGTGAGGACCAGAAACTAGAGGCATTTGCCCTGGAGAGGCATTTGGCCTGGAGAAGCATGTGGCTGGTTAAGCTTTCAGGCTTCTAGCAGCAGTTCAGCTGAGACCCATTCTGGATGAGGGCTCAGGGCATCCAGTCTGAGGAAACAAGATCAGCTGAGAAGTTGGCCAGGTGAGGTTAGTTGTGGTTTATTCTGTCTCTCTGACCTTCCAGTGTTCACCCCAACACCTGGCCCGGGTTTGGTTTTATTAATAAGACCTTAAGATTCATGCTACATGGAGACGTCTCTCCAGCCCCTGCTGCCTATTGTCTGGACCAATGTCGTTCTGACTGGGGTGAGATGAAGTCTCCACGTAGTTTTAATTTGTGTTTCTCTAATGGTTAGTGACGTTGAGCACTTGTCGTTTGTAATTTACCCTTTTAGAACCCTCTGCTCGTTTCATTCATCTGTTTATTCATTTGAATTTTTTTGAGTTCTTTGTATATTCTAGGTATCAATCCTCCACCAGATGTGTAGTCAGCAAGGCTTTCCTCTCAGCCTGAGGACTGTCTCCTCACTCAATTGCTGTGCAGAAAGAGGTTCCCTTCGTCAGCTGTTGGCTCTATGTCCTGAGTGAGCCCATTCGGAAAGTCCTTACCTATGCCTGTGTCTGGCAGTGTTTCCCTTATCTTGTCCTCTAATGGTTTCAGAGTGTTAGGGCCTGCCTTAAAGTCTTTGATCCTGTTGGACTTGACTTTTGTACAGGGTGAGAGATAGGGATCTATTGTTATCCTGCTACACATGGATACTCAGTTCCCCCAATGCCATTTGTTAAGAGATGGTCTTTTCTCAAATGCATAGTTGTTTTTTTTTTTTTTGTTTTTCATCTTTGTCACATATCAGATGGCTGTAGCTGTGCTTTTGGCTCTGCTTGGGCTCTCTTATTGTTAGACTCTTAGGTGGTCTTATAATAAAAAAACCCAGTACCATATATTGGGGTAAAAGCTGAAAGATCAGAGAAGCAGAGCAAGCCACAGCCAACCTCACTTCACCAACTCCTCAGCCAATCCTGTGTCCTCAGACTGAAAGTCTCTGAGTCCTCACCCAAAAGGGTCTCTGCTGAACTGCTTTACTTCCTGTTTCCTCATGCCTTATATACCTTTCTCCACCCTGCTGTCACTTCCTGGGATTAAAGGCGTGTGTGCTTCCCAGTACTGGGATTAAAGGTGTGTGCCACCACTGCCTGGCTCTGTTTCCAGTGTGGCCTTGAACTCACAAAGATCCAGATGGATCTCTGCCTCCCGAGTGATAGGATTAAGGGTGTGTGCCACCACTGTCTGGTCTCTTTGTCTAGTCTAGTGGCTGGCTCTATCCTCTGATCCTCTGGCAAGCTTTATTGGGGTACACAATATATCACCACACTCTCTGGAACTTTTGACAGTTTCTAGGGTATAAATTATCAAATCTCAGCCAGTTTCAAGTTACCAGAATGATGATGCTGAATAGACCTGAAAAAGACATGCAAACTTGGCTCTTTCATCAGACCTGTGGTGTGGGGTGACGGAGGGAACAGGCTTGTAACCAGAGTAACTGCTGAAATGACAGATAGCATCACCCACTACCATGTGAAATTCCTGAGACCTCCCACTCGAAGAATGAGAAGCAGAAAGTGCAGGAGCAGCCAGCCAGGTCAGGACTATTTATTACATATGCCCGGTTTTTCTTTTTTCTTAAGTGCATGTTTTATGTGTAAATATTTTTTTCCTGGTTAAGAAAGCTAAATTTTAATAGTTACAAAAAGAAAAGGAACATATATTATCTCACCATGCAGAACTAAACATGGTTCATATTTGGCTTTATGTCCTAGATTTTTTTTAAAGCATTAATAAGCTGCACTCTAGTATTTGTATGGGTTTCATGGTGTGGTCCACACAGAATTTTTGAAATCCAATTCTTGTAGATAATAGAGTATCGTGAGCCATCTCTCTTGCCATTAAAATTCATGAATTTTAATGAGCATAGCGTATTCCTTTATTAAATGCATCGTTTATCTATTGAGTCTCTTGTTCTTGGACATCTGCTTTGTAGCCGACACTTCAATTACAAAGACGTTCTTCTAAGCTGCCTTCTAGCTCCATGTTTCTGTCCTGTGATTATTTCTTCTCTGTACTCAGTTTTCTAGCAAAACAAAATAAACCAACCAACCAACCAACCATGGACTCAAAAGGAAGCGTGCATGTTTTGGACCTTTTTTGTTATTTACTTACACTTCCCAGTAGCCATTACTGACAGAAGTCAGGTTAGCAACTTAAGCAGGAACTCAAAGCAGACCCCGTGGAGGAATGCTGTTTGCTGCTGTTCTCTCGGCCATAGTCCTGGTTTTGAACTGACTTGTGGTATCAAGCTGCCTTCCAAAGAGACATAGTTGCTGGGGCTCTCACTAGCCGTATTTACCAGCTCCCACTTCAGCGCTCTCTCGTGGTCGCCAAGGCTTACACATCTTAAAAACCTCAAACACAATAGGTATAGTTCATTCATTTGATTTTTGCTTTGACATTACAATGAGAGTCAAGTAAGAAATGGACTGGTGACAGCCACGGGAAAGGCCACCTAGGGCGGTGACCTTAAACTTCAAAGTTCCCCGCAATAGGGCAATACTTGGCTTCAAAGGAGATAATAAAACTTGTATCCTGTTCACTCAGTGATGTTTCCTACAATGTATGTGTCTTGACTGAAGCAGTGGATGGGTGGGAGATTCAGGGACCCGCCTGGCGTGAGGAGGCCAGAAACCAAAGAGAGGCTTGGCTGAGCCATCTCTCCGTAGAAGAGCGACATTTGGCGATCTTAATTCCTCCGAGGAACAGAGCATGGACAATAGTGGGAAGTGGGGAAGTGGGGCAGAACAAGGACATGCTATTAACAAGCAAATTAAGACCAGACAAGAGCTATGAATCAGAAATGACCCGATAACCAGCCCTGGATTAAGTGCATCTGGCTCTCCCGGGGATTTCACAGTTGTTTGCTTCAAATCACTAATCTGTTCTGAGCGGTGCCCTTCAAGCTGTCTGGAAGGGATGGGTAAATGGATGGCATAGCCAAACCGGTGCTTTCTAATGTTTTATGTATGGGTGTGTAGTCAGATTGCCATGCCTTATTGAGTCAGGAAGGGGCAGCCGCTTCAGAGAGTTGTAGAATTTTAAACACAAAAGGGAACTAGACTGAACTTTCCCCACCTGTCATTTGCTAGATACAGAAGTCGAGTCCTACAGAGATACTATGATTTCACCTGAATTTATACATTCTGCAGCTGGTGGAGCTTGGACCAGAAACCAGGCCACCAACTGCTAGCCCAGTACCATTCCTGGTACTTGTTACCAGTTATTACTCCAGTATTATCTTAGTCACTGCTCTATTGTTGTGAAGAACCACCATAACCAAGGCAACTCTTGGAAAAGAAAATATTTAATTGGAGGCTGACTTATGGTTTCAGAGGTTTAGTCCATTATCATCATTGGGGAGCATGGTGGCATTCAGACAGACATAGTGTTGGAGCAGTTTAGAGTTCTACATCCTGATCCACAGGCAGCAAGAAGAAAAGACACTGAGCCTGGTGTGAGTTTTTGAACTTCAAAGCCTACCCCCAGTGACACACTTCCTCCAACAAGGCCATGCCTCCTGATCCTTCTGATCCTATCAAACAGTTCCACTCCCTGGTGAGTAAGCATTCAAGTGAGCCAATGGGGACCATTCTTATTCAAAGTGTTTCCTGAACTTCCCCAACAGAGTGACACGAAGAATTAATATGGGTAACACAGAGTGAAAAAGCAGGACAAATATGTCATTAGCTGTCACTCCTAGGCGGGGGCGGCACATGGACAAGCACAAGTTACTCAGTGCATGTGACCTGGATCATGGGCTCATTATAGTGAGCTGGGCAGTGGTGGCACAAGCCTTTATTCCTAGCATTTGGGAGGCAGAAGCAGGCAGATCTCTGAGTTTGAGGCCAGTCTGGTCTACAGAATGAGTTCCAGGACAGACAGGGCTACACAGAGAAACAAACAAAACCAGACAAACAAATTAGACAGTGCCCACTTCTCAGGTTGATGTGGTCCTGCAGACAGCTTGATACTCAGTAGGTATTGGTTTTTTCTTCCTCCTTTCTCTTCCACTTTCTTTTTTCTCCTTCCCCTTCATCTTCTTTCTCCTTCCTTCTCCTCTTCCCTCTCCCTCCTGTCTCCCACCTCCTTTTCTTCCTCTTCTCCTCCCCTTTCTTCAGGGATGCAGCTGCTTCTTGTTTTAAGTCAAGGCAGAGAGTTTGAAGACGCTTTTCTTTCATGCAGCTATCTAAAGCAGTGGAGGGACCAGCCACCCCCACAGGAAGAAGGCAGCAAGGCAAGGGAGTTTGTGGCTGGATCCTTGGGGCTCAGTGCTTGCTGGGGAGGATGCAGACAGTTTGTCTAGGCAGGAGGCAAAGCACCCAAGCAGCAGGATAGGAAACCTGCCCAAGGTCCTTCCATTATCAAGTGTCTGGTTTGAGATTTAAGGCCAATGCTACAGAACTGTCCGCAGATACATACACAGCATGTTTGTGCAGAGAGACACTGGCTGTGTGGGAAAGGTATATGGGGAGGGAGAGACTGTCAGAGCCCTAAGCTGAGGCAAGTAAATAGACAATGAGCAGCACTCCCCTGGGGGCCCACTTGGGGAGCCAGATAAAGGTCCCATTGACATTTACACATAGAAGCCCAACATCCTCTTGTAGTCTAGGCCTGAGCACTCTTGTTTCCCAGTTCCCAGTCTCTTGGATGATACCTCAGTTTATCTGCTGACTTGTCCTCTGCATCCGGACCACTCTTCTCCCTTTGGTCCCTGCTGTGTGCCCTGGTCTGGGCCTAGCGGCCTGCGGTCTGGCCAAGAGCATGGGAACGGCAGTGACATTCATTCCAGTGGGCATGAGATCACCACCCACTGCCTAAGAGGTCAGCCTGCATCATTTGATGGCCTTGTTGGCAGATCATAAAAGCTGGAAATGCCTGATGAGGTCATTGTGTCCAGGCCCTGGGGCTGGACACTGCTGGCTCCCTGGGTAGCTGACACATTCTGCTACCTCTTCCTGGAGCAGCATAGCAAGCAGGTCCAGGCAGAGAAGGCTGTTCTTGACGTAACCTTTTCCTGTCCTCCCTGTGGGCCCTGTGCTTGGCCCTGGGAGCAGAGGATAGAGCCTCTGCCTTCATGTTGGGAAGCCTCAGGTCCTTGAGGCTCTGCCGATAACCCTGAGCCTTTGCCTAGTTGGGGTCCTTCTGGGAGGGTTCAAGCAGCTGTTCCATGGATACAGAGAGTGTGGAAGGACAGAAAGGGGGAAACAGCCAATGCAGTTATACCTATTGTCATGGGAAGCCGCCTGTCCTGGTAGCTTGGGAAGATCCCTTTGCAGAATGATGCTGTTGGCTGGCAAAGTTACCAC
This sequence comes from Peromyscus nudipes, assembly GCA_902168325.1. NCBI lineage: Eukaryota > Metazoa > Chordata > Mammalia > Rodentia > Cricetidae > Peromyscus > Peromyscus nudipes. The sequence goes on from CABHPH010151672.1 coordinate 33,996, forward strand.
TTCCTCCCCTGGGCTAATGTCCTCTGTACAGCTTGTCAGTTCAAAACGGATGGTCGTAACTCACTGGGAATGCAGGGCCCTTGGTGCAAAGGCAAAGGGCAGAGTTATGAGAGCATGAGTTCCAGGGCAGCCGCCTGGCGCCTTCCAGGGATGCTACTCCCAGCCTCTCAGCAAGGCTGGCCATCTGAGAGCCTGTCCCACCTAACAACCTCTGCTACTTGAAGGTCACCAGGAAATGACACAGATGCTCCTGGATTGGCTCCTAAATACCCATGGAGTCCAAATCCTGCAGCTCCAAGGGCCAGTCCTCGGGACAAGGAGGGTTCCAGTCAGCCAGCTTTTCAGAAAGAGCTGGTGTGAACAGGGCCTCTGGAGTTCTAGCCTGGGCGCTGGCACAAAGAGGAATGGTGCAAAGAGGTGGTCCAGTCCTTGAGCATCCTTACATCCATTACAGTGGAGTAGTGCAGATGTTCAAGGGGACAGAAAGTAGCTTGGTCCTGTGCCTGAGGTTGGTCATATCAGCACGGACCCTGCTTTGCCCAATCTCTGGCTGGCAGGAACTTCTGCTTCATAGCTGCAGTTAGCCAGCTGGAGTTGAAAGGCTAGACACTGAAGGAATAGCATGGGTGACCTGTGAAGATGGTCGGCTTGTGGCAGGCTTTTCAAAGATGCAGGGCAGTAGGCAATGGCACCTGCAAGCCATCCATCCAAACAGGAGCCCACGAAGTCAAGCACAGGTCTCCAGACCTGCCAGGACCCTTGGCACTCTTCCTCTGATGACTGAGACATCAGATGGTCCTTGAATTCACACTGGGCAATTCGTAAGTGTAGAGCATTGCAGAGTTTATAAAAATGGTCTGGGGGCATAAAGGTCTTTATAGTAAACTTCAGCTCATATCAGAGGCCTATGGGGTCTTCAGTGATCTTTGCCATCCTCTACATTCATAATTATTCCCACTTTAAGAGTTGGGAAAACAGATTCAGGGTTACCTAGCTGTGAGACATGGGTCTGGCCTTAACATCTAGATTTTCTGAAGCCAGACTGACATCTTTACACTTACCTCATCCAGTCAACTGAGTCATGATGCCAAAGTACAAATTATAGGTCTTAACCCAAGCTAAACAACAGAAAGCCACCTTCAGATATAGCTGACTGCCTGCTTTTTTACAAATAAAGTTTCATACATTTGTTCATTCACATATCCTCTGTGACAGCCTTCATTAAGGGGATGAGCTAGTTTTGCAACAGAGTCTGTATGGCTCCCAGAGTCTACAGTATTTCCTATCTGGTTTGTCCTAGTCTGCAATATGGAAACCAAGATGGACCTCCCTAAGAAAGCAAGCAGGTCACTAGGGAGTGATTTCCAAACCCTGGTGTCTAAGTACACACAGCAGTGTCACAAATGGCCACAGCCCCTGTATTTAGTCAGCTGTTAAAGACTCTTGCAGGCAGCTGATCCCATGTCACTGAGGAGTGACAGCCTCAGCAGGTTCATACTCAAGGTGTCTGACAACTTTGAGAAACAGTCACCAGAGGAAGAGGCAGTGTTTGAGGCTGGGAACTTGGAGTCAGAGAGGGGCAGGCTTGAGGAGACCTGCTGTGGGCTTACCATGAGCCTAGAGACTTTTGGAAAACCCTCTCAGCGGGATAGGAAGGCGTGAAATGCTCTCCCCGGGGTATTCTACCCTCAGCATCCTAGAGGAAAATGTTGGCTACAGGGTGGGGGCAGGGTTGGCGAAGGTGATATCTGTGACCAAGGACTAACAACTGAGTAGATGGCATTTACACCTTTCCAAAGGATGGTTAGTGTCTGGCTGCCCACACATGTGTATGGGGGATGTGGAGAGGGATGTGGGGCGGGGGGAGAGGCAAGGGGTAGTATCTATAAGGCCACTCTTGAATGTCTGTCTCTGAGGAAAAGAGAGGTGCTCCCAGGCAGCCTCTGAACTAGTCCTTTCTGGAGCTCACTTTGGGATTGGGATTGATTTGAACCTTAGAACAGAGATGAACTGTACTATAGGCCGTGTGTTGGGGAAGGAGAGTCTAGATTCAGAGGGTCTGTTATCTTTTTCCCTACAGCATTCTCGACTCCTAGTGGGGTCTTTATCACTATCCTGCTTGGTCTTAGCCAGGCCCAGGGTGCAGAAGAAGGATCCTTGGCTAGTTCTGGATGGGAGCAAAGGACAGCAGGGTTCCCGTCCTTGCCAAAGTTGGTGGCTCTGATTTGTTTCATAGGCGTTGGTTGCATTTCCTCCTTTGGCCCTAAGGTGGTGCTGCCGAGCAAGGGCGGCCTTTACCGGCTGGACCAGGAGACACAGAAGCACCAAACTTGATGAGGCTCCTGGCAGGAGCCGGAGGCTCTGGACCGGTTAAGCGATGCTCAGTGGTTTACTATACGCCACAGCCCCAGGCCCATGACAGTGGCCTTTGGTCTTGCTCTCCTACTCGGCGCGAGCATCTCCGCAGCTCAGCGCCCGGGCTGGACGGTGCTCAGACTGGTAGCCTTTCCCAAAGGACTGAGCTTCTCATCGTACCTTTTCTTCTGCCACTCGCAGTAATCTCCAGGAGCGTGTCCAGAGCTCAGGGGCTTTCTTTGCAGACGTGGATCCTTTGGGTGTCCCGGCCCCGCCCCGCCTCTCAGAGCCGCTTTGTTTCTCGCGGACGCAATGTCCAAGACGGCCACGCGGGGCCGCTAGGGCCCAGGGCCTGCTTACCTTCCTCCCGGAGTTCCGCTACACAGGAAGGTCCCTGGCTTGGTTGCCTTCCTGTCCTAGCAACTGACACGTGGTTCATGTTCTCTTTGGGGAGATTTCTTGCCACCTCCTAGACTCCCAACTCTCTGTGTTTTACAAGCAATACCTATTTTACTCTTATTGAGTATCTAGAAACTGATACAAAGTAGACACTCAAAGAATGTCTTTTAAAGCGCTTACTAAGCACGTTTAAAACTCCCCCCCCCCCAGCTTTTTTAGGTTCACACAAGAATGAATGGAAAGCACTGAGGGTCTGTATCATCCTAGTCGCCATGCACCAGTAGCCTGGCAACCATCAACATCCACACAGTGGTCCATTAGTGCCCATGAACCCTCACAGACACATTGCCACCCATATCTTACATGTGGGCGTTCTGGATTTCATGGAACTCGGCAAATGTGTGGTGCCAGTATTGACCACTGCAGTAATCACAGAGCATTTCCACTGCCCTACAAACACTCTCCTCTCTCAGCCCTAACTCCTGGTCCTTACCCGCCCTCTCTAGTTTTGCAGAATCATACCTAATTTCCATACCCATCAAGGTGGATGAACTTCCTAGTTTACATTAGAAGAAACTGAGATACAGAAATAATTACCCAGGCCCAGGCAGAGCCCTAATCCTGTGACCACCCAGGCTTTCTGCTTGCACACTGCTCTGGGATACCTCCTGGGTAAAGCCAGCAATGATGTGACAGCAGACCAAGGATGCCCAAACTCCTCAGCACAAAACTGTCCTGTCCAACAAGCATGGGGACTTCCCGGAGAACTCTGAGAGGTCCCGCTGCCCCCCCCCCCCCCACCCCCCGGCTGCTTCTGCATCTGGGAGGTAGAGAAAACATGACAAGTAGTGCTTGAAAGAAGAGCCACCGTGTGCCTCTGGCAGGGCTACCTTGGCTCCCGCTCTGTCCATCTTCTCCCCACCGTGGGCTCTGAACTTACTATGTGAGACTTCTAGGAAACAGGGGCATCCTCACCCCAAACTCCATTCCCATTTCAGAGCCCCTGCTGGGACCTGACAACTATTGGTAGAGAGGCCTGCAGAGGCTGGGCAAGTGTGTTCCCACTCCTGGGTTCCCAGTATGTGATAAAGAAAGGAGGACCAGAGTTCTAGGTGGGCGTGCCCATTGACTAGATTCAACCAGTTAAAACACAGGATGCTCGGTTTTGAATTTTTATAAACAGTGAAAACTTTTAAGTCTAATCATATGCCAAAAGCATAGTTACCCCTTCCAATGATTGGCTTACCCGAAGTTCAACTCTAATTGGGCATCCCATATTTTATCTGGCAACCCTGCCCAATAGGTTTTTGACCCATGAGGAGAGACACACCAGGAAGAGAAGGTGTATAACCTGGGATGGGGACTTGGTCCCTCAGCTAAGGCCTCCCTAGTAGTAGTTTTAATATTCTGAAGTGGCAGGAGGGTTCTGGGTTCTAGGACTGTTGGGGTCCCACCCAGCTCAGTAGGTGTCCAGTATGGCCTGACAATGAATTCCACTGTCAAAGCCTCTGAAGTGCTTTTGTGTTGGGTGAAGGGTGGGGAAGAAACAGACAATGAGAGGAAGTAGAATGGAGGTAGATATGTGAGCTTGCAGCAGGGTCCTTCCAGGAAGGCTGGAGAAGGCTGTGGAGAAAGGAGTTTCCAGGGTGAGAGAATGTCCTAGAACAAATGGAGACAAATGTGGCATGTGTGTGGTTGTGAGGCCTGCCTTTCTGGCTGAAATGTCCCTGTTAGTGAGACTGCAAAGGAGCCAGGCAGAGCTTGATAGGACCCGGGTAGGTGGTCTGAGCAACGAGGATGCTCTCCATGCTGGCCAGCATGGCTCCAATTGACCTGACCTTGGGTCCACATGGCTATGTGGTTTCTCAGGGCAGCAGAGGAGGGTTGATGTCAGATGATATGGGGGGCAGAGTGGGACGAGCTGGCTTAGGGTGGAGACACTGGATAGTGTGGAGGAAATGAAGCAAATGTTGGAGCATAACTTCTTTGAGACAGACTGACTTAAGTTGACTTCTAGCGGGCCCCAACTGCTACTCAGGAAGCAAGATGGTCACAAGTTCGAAGCCCACCTGAGCTACACAGAGAGAAGAAGTCACCATCTTGGGTGACTTCCTGAGGCTGCCTCAAAACACAATGTAAAAGAGAATAGAGATACAAGTTGGTGGTAAAGTATTTACCTCACACAAGAGGCCCCTGGGTCCAGTCTCCAGTGCGGCAGAAACTAACCGATCAACCAACCAACAAGGAGCCACCCTCTACTTCTGTCTACTGTGGTGGTTTGGAAAGAGGCTGCTTGGAGGAGAGAGGCCTCTGCCAGGGAGGGCAATGTCCTCAACAAGTGTGCCCAGGTGGGAGTTCTCTTAACTTACTTCCCCATGGGTATGGGCCATGCCTCCCGTTTTTCTAAGCCTCAATTGCTCTCCTGGTGGATAGGAATAATTTTGGAGCTTGCGAGTGGACACATGCTTGTAAGAACAAGATGGCACTGAGGGTTCATTCCTGGTGTACCTGAGACCTGTGTCTACCTGAGAGACACTAGCATGGTGCCCAAGGAACCTGTGTTCTTGTGGGTTTTTATGCCTTCCATATAAATTTATCGCCATTTTATTTATCCATTCTGTCACTGACTGTTTCCAGTTCGGGACAGTTATGAACAATGCTGCTTATGAATGTTTGTAGATGTATGTTTCAGTGAGCATATGGATAGACTTGTGTGGGAGTATAGAGTGAGGGGAAGGGTCCTGAGGTCTGTATGTGTACTTCAGCTGATAGTACCAAATAATTTTGCAAAGTGATTATACCAGGTTTCACCTCTTCAGCAGTGTAGGGGAGTAGTTGCTTGCTACACATCTTTGCTACCACTTGGTATTGTTGGCTTTAACGATTTAGCCAATCTGGTTTTGGGTTGTGGTTCTGGACTGTAGTTTTAACTGCGATGACTCTGATGAGCAAGGGAATTGTGCTCATTTTCTGAGGCTTGCTGGTCACCTTGCTGTTCGTTTTTGTGAGATGCTTGCTGCATCCTGTTCATGTTCACTATAGCTGTCCAGTGTCTTTCCATTTGGGGCCTGGTGACTTCTGTTTCCATTGCTGCTTATTTGTTCTGAGTTAGGGTCTCTCTAAGTAGCCCAGGTTGACTCATGAGCCTCCAGAGGCCTCAGTTTCCCCACTGCTTGGATTACAGGTTTGTGCCACCATACCCGGATGTCCTCTGTCTCCTGAGTGTAGCAAACCCAGGGTGTCTCCTCTCCTCTTTTATTCTCTTAATGATGCCTTTGGATGAACAGGAGTTTCTCATCTTCATCAGTCCAGCAAATCTGGTTCCTTTGTGACTGATGTATCATTGGGATGTTTAAAGACACCCCTTACTAGCTGTATTGTTTTGCAGTTCACACTGAGATCAACCGTTCAGCTGGAGTTGGTTTTTATGCATGGTGTGAGGTAGGGTTTGGATTTTAATGTTTCCAGTTCCACATATTGGAAAGTCCATGCTCTCCCCACTTCTCTGCAGAACACTTTCATCTGTCAGCTGCACATAGTTGTCTATTTCAAGAACTGCTCTTCTGTTTAAATGGTCTCCGTGTCCATATTTACACAATAGTGCGATGAGTGAACTTGTGAAGATTGGTGACCTTGAGATCTGCTGGAGCAGCCCCTCCTGTTGTCTGTAGTTGACTTACTATATTTTAATCAACTCTATGCTTAACTGGTGTGGAAGAAACCTCTTGGTACTTAATGCTAGGACTTAAATATGTACAAATCTTAACTTTATTTTTTTCATAAATGACCATATTTAACTTAAAAATTTTCCATTCATACTTTATGTCTATTGCTGTCTTTGGTTTAGTGCATGTGTGCATGTGTGCAGGTATGTATGTGTGTGTGTGTCCAACTTCTCTGCAACTCACTTTTTTTTCTGCAACTCACTTTTGATTTATGCATTACTTTAAAAATCCATATGGAGGATGGCTAGAGAGATGGCTCAGAGGTTAAGAGCACTGGCTGCTCTTCCAGAGGTCCTGAGTTCAATTCCCAGCAACTACATGGTGGCTCACAACCATTTACAATGTGATCTGGTGCCCTCTTCTGGCCTGCAGACATACATACAGGCAGAACACTGTATACATAATAAATAAATAAATCTTTAAAAAAAATCCATATTGGTTTTCTTAGAGACAGACGTGGTCTATCTAATTGATATCTTTAACATCCCCAGGCAATGTGCTTCATGTAAAATACTTTCATTCCATTTCTTCTCCTCGGCTTTGTTTCTCTGTTGGTCTATGTCTTAATTTACATTTCAATCCCATTGGACATTCTTAGCTATGACTGGTTTACATAGGTGACATTAACTTGCATTTTCCTCACTGGACGACCTCGTTATCTGCGATTTCCCTGTTTCCCCAGCATTTCTTTCTCAGATCATTTTATACTTGCTGAATAATTCCCTAGTGTCTTCTTAATGTGCTTCCCCTAGTGATGACTTTTCTCTCTTTTGATGTCTGATACAAATTTATCTCAGCTTCACTTTGGGAAGATAGTTCATTGACTATAAAATTCTAAGTTGGAGCAGGCAGCGTGGGCATATGCCTGTAATTTAGCACTAAGGAGGCTGAGGTAAGATTGAAAATCCTAGGCCAGTGTACTGGCCAGTTTTATGTCAACTTGACACAAGCTGGAGTCCTTAGATAGGCAGGAGCCTCAATTGAGAAAATGCCTCCATAAGATAGAGCTGTAGGCAAGCCTGTAAGTCATTTTTTTTAAATTAATGATTGAGGCAGGAGGGCCCAGCCCATTGTGGGTGGTGCCATCCCTAGGCATGTGGTCATCAGTTCTATAAGAAAGCAGGTGGAGAAAGCCATGAGGAACAAGCCAGTAAGCAACACCCCTTCACGGCCTCTGCATCAGCTCCTGCCTCCAGGTTCCTGTCCTGTTTGAGTTCCTATCCTGACTTCCTTTGGTGATGAACAGCAATGCTGAAGTGTAAGCAGAATAAACCCTTTCCTCTCCAACTCGCTTTTTGGTCATGGTGTTTCATTGCAGCAACAGAAACCCTAAGACACCCAGTCCATGCTATATAGTGAGACACTTTCTCAAGAACATAAACAAGAACAAACAAAAATATCCCCAAACCTGAGTTGGTTGTTGGGTTTTACAGTATTATGAAGA